>OZ024911.1:65732978-65740478 GCA_964017125.1 Flabesymbios commensalis | reverse complement strand
TACAATACAATACAATACCTTAAAATACAATACAATACAAAACATTAATTTAATATTCAGCAAAATGTCACGTAAAAAACTGTTTCATTTAAAGCAGCAAACACAGATCGAAAAAACATCGTAGCTCAATTTTACTCGGTTATGGATAAGGTAAATTATAATATATTATTATGTTGACTAAATCTATCAGAGTTTAAAATGAAATTTTGTGTGGCTCTGAAAAGAAGAATATTTTCTTCCGAAGATAAATCTTTGGATCCAAAAAGTAAAATTTTAATATATGCATCTTTGTCTAAAATTGGTAATGTAGCCGGATGTAGAGTAGGAGCGATGATATTTCTAATTGCAACCAGTAGTCTCTCTCGTTGAGCAGCATAGAGGGGGCAGTCCAGGAAATAATGAGGAACAGTCTCATGTGTTACGCCACAAGAGCATCTAGGAGACTCAACAAAGCCGAAGGGAAAGAGATGAGCAGATAACTGTGACTGTCCGAGACGCAGACGAGTGTGCCAGATGGAAGCTGCTCGTAAACCTAAATAATAATGAGGTGGTGGGCGTTTATAACCATATTTGTCTTTTATGCGTCGCTTAAAGAGAGATAACGAATCTAAGTTTCGAATACTGTAATCCAAACTGTTCCAGTACCTAATAGATGAAGGAAGAAAAGAATTTTTAAAATAGGAAGTTCTACAACGTGGCACCCTGATGTTATTAGCGCTTCGTGTAGCATATCTAGTTGAGCTAGCTGTTGGTTGACAAATTTGGGACAAATACAATGGTGATAGCCCATGAACGATCTTAAACATATAAATTAGTTTATGCCACTTCCTTCTTCTAAAAAGGGGTTCCCAGCCAAGTTTTAATAAGAGTTTTTCGGAGTTGGTTTGCCTCATCCCACCAGTACATATCCGAGCAGCCTCCATCTGCACACCCTCAAGCCTGTCTGCTAAATATTTAGGACAGTTGTCATATATTACGTCTGCATATTCTATTATGGGTCTAATACGGTTAATAAATAGTCGTTCAAGTGCTTTCCGGGGTAGAGTATATTTCAGGCATCTCATTATGTTTACAATTTTCCCTGCCTTACCAAGTATGTAATTTATGTGGTTTTCCCATGTTAAAGATTTATTTATTACTAATCCGAGATGACAGTGCTGGTTTACTTCTTCGAGTATAACTCCATTAATAGTTAGATGTGGGTGATGTAATAGTTTACGCTTTCTAGTCAGTGTCAATGCTAAGCTTTTTAAAGCATTGAATATCATAAGCCATTGGATAGACCAGTTAAGTAAGGATTGGAGATCCGAATTTATCTTAGTCGCTGACACAGCCGGACTTGAGTCTACAATTTCTATGAGGCAAGCATCGTCAGCATATAATTTAATAGCACATGCTAAGTTTATAACCATGTCGTCCAAGTGCACAAGAAAGAGTAAGGGTCCTAAAATAGATCCCTGTGGTACACCAGCGTCCACAGGGAGGGTCTCCGAATGGTGACCATCAAGTACAACGCATTGTACTCGCTGATGAAGATATGATGAGATCCACGTGAGTAAATTTCCAGAAATTCCTTTCCGCTTCAGTTTAAATAGAACACCTTTATGCCATACCTTATCAAATGCCTTTGATAAATCTAGGAAAACAATTCTCACATCTTTACCATCATCTAAGGCCTCGGTTAACTTATGCGTAATGGATATTAGTTGAGAAACAGTACCGTCACCAGAGTGGAAACCAGAATTGTGTGGGTTTAATAACTTATTTTCCATCAGGAAAGAATACATTTTATTGTAAACAAGCCTTTCGAAAATTTTAGAAACATTACAAAGAAGGGATACCGGTCTATAATTACATTTATTTTGGGCATCATTTTTCTTGTGCACAGGGACGACATTGCTAGTTTTCCAATCGCTGGGAAACACGCCAGCTTCTAAAGAATAATTAAAAAGTTTACAAAGTGGCTTAGCCAAAACATCTGCGGTATTTTTTAACAAAAAATTACTTATGCCATCAGGACCAGTTGCCTTATTTACATTAAGTGATTTTAAAATCTTCTTAACTTCTAGTATTGAGAAGGACATATCAGATAATCTTGCCTGCGTCTCGTATTCAAAGGGTGGTAAAGGGTGGTTTTCTGCTCCGGGTGGTTGTGTACACTGACTGGTAAAGTATTGGTTAAAAATGGCAGCTTTCACACATGGGTCAGTAAGAGAGACGCCGTTTTCAATCAATGGTGGTATAGAGGTGCACACTTTGTCACCAGTTACCTGACGGACAGTTTTCCACCACTTACGATTAGGCATGTCAGAGCTGCTCAACTCCTCCCCCAGGCTTGTATAGTAGTTGAGACGCAGTGTTCTGTTGAGGGCAACCACCTGATTACGAACAATTTTGAAGGTATTGAGGTGTGCATCAGATCGTGACCGTCTGTAACGCATCCACAGAACATTGCGTCTCCTAATCAGCCTTTTAAGGTCACCGTTTACCCATGGTTTCTCTCTAGCGCGAACTGTCACAGTGGTGTTTGGGATGAACTCAGCTGCGGTCTGCATTAGTAATGACGACCAATAAGTAACAATATCATCAATATCCTTAAAAACATTAAAACCAACATCCCAAGGTGCAGAAGACAATGCTTCAACTAAACCATCTATGTTACATTTTTTATAGTTCCACACAGTACGCTTAAAAACGTTATTACGTCTTGTAGATAAATACATTTTACAAATAATATTGCAATGATCAATTTTGACCAGAGGTGGGATTACATTACATTCCATAAATTTATTAGGACTGACAGTAATAACCAGGTCTAGCAAGTTTTGGGGAGAGCCGTCATATGCGAGCCGAGTGGGTTGATTTATAATTTGTGTGAGGCCCTTGTCCTTAACAAGGTCACGTAACAGGCAGCGCAGCTCACTAGATTCATGACTGTCTCCCCATAACTTGCATCGATCGTTAAAATCACCTGTTACTACAATACTGTCGGCGCCGCTGTCTTGCGCTAATTCTATTGAAGATGTTAGAGATGATAGGAATATATCTCTATCGGCGGCTAATTGTCCGGGAGGACGATAAAAAACAGCGAATAAAAGTTTATAGTTGTTTAACAAACATTCAATCCAAATACATTCTGAATTATCATCTTCTAGATCGTTTCTACGGCGTACAGGTAGATGGTCGGCGCAGTATATAGCAGTACCGCCGCCGCGCTTGTTTCTGTCCCGTCTGAATGGTTTCTGGTAACCAGTGATAGAAACAAGAGCGTCGGGAATGTTACTATCCAGCCAGGTTTCAGTTACGGCTAGCACGTCTATGTGCCAGTCATTTGCCATAATTTGTAATTCAGATAGTTTTAAGTCAGATTTGTTAGCATATAAGCTCTGCATGTTACTCAATGAAAAGACCAGATTTTTATTATTGCCTGTATGTGGGTCATTAATGTATTGTATCGATTTTTTGCATTTTATCCAAATCTCAGAAGCTCTGAGGCGCCAATTGGTGTTTTTTCAACTGTTTGGGCCGGACTCCAAATGAGTGAGACCACGGGGCACGTTGTATTGACGTTGAATCAACGCCACTGGCGTTGATTCAATGTCAATGCAACTCGATGTTGCCAACGGGAAGGATATAGACCTAATATAACCAGATGGTTTGTCCTTGAGCCATGGTTTCTGGTGGAGCTCTAATTATTGGTATATATGTCTTATCTGGAAAGGATTAGTTACATGTTGTTGTCACTGGTTGTTTTTAACCATGACCAAAAGTACAAAATATTACTCAATGCTGGTTTAACGTTGGCCAACCGGCTACGACGTTGGCGTCTCGTGTTTGCTGGATGTTACCTTTTTTCGGCAAGTCCTTCGGCATGAGCCAGGTGCGACCACGGGCTTCGGGCTGGGGTCTAGGATTCGAAACCTTGGCACATCAGCGAGGGCAAACGGCCTGAATTTGCAAAACGCCTAAGTATAATATCTCAAATTAACCCTTTCAGTGCGGAGACCGTTTTTATACGCAAGAATCTGACGTCTACAAACCGTCTTTATACGTCAGAATCTGACGTCTACAGACGTCAGACTATGACGTATAAAGACGGTCTCCGCGATGAAAGAATTATAATATTTATAATGGCCGTAGACCCATAAAAAAGGTATTCAAATGAATCGGAAAAAGCTAACTCAAAGACATTTATGATGATTTCAAAATGGAAAAAAAACCATGGTTTAAACACAAATATTTCAGCGTTTTAACTGTTAATTGTCAATACGTCTATATCGTGGAGGATTATGCCATTTTTTAATCAACGAATCTCATTAAAATAAGTCATGTGGTGTATTTATGCGGCGAGGGGGGCCAAAGGGTTAACCCTTTAACCGCCAAATTATTCAATTTGAATTTTCACTCACTTGAAGTTGTGTCTCGCTGACGCGATACACAACTTCAAGTGAGATAAAATTATTCAGATTTGACAAAATGGAGGTCAACTCTTTTCAAATCTTGCTGGTTGATGTCACATTTTATCTTTAACATATCTAAAATTTGGTACTTAATGTGCTAATAAATACCCGAATATATGCGGCACCGGCGGTTAAAGGGTTAATAGGCCCAGTATCAAAGGGTCGTACCTGTCACTGTGACAAGTGGCAGATATGGTCTCAGTAAGTATATAACACCTCCACCCCACGATTTCCACCCCCCCCCCCATCCCCCGCCCTTTGTTCTCCGACAGGCCAAACTAGCTGGACAGCCAGGAAGGCAATCAACAAAGAAGCCCCATAATCGGCCTTTACAGCTCTGCAAAGCCAGAAGGCAGTATCTGCTTGCTTGTAAAGTAAACATATCTGCTTACTTGTAAAGTAAGCAGATACTGCCATTTGGCTCTGCACGGCCTATAAAGCTAATCTCCTCTCCAGTGAAGAAAGGGCAAGAGGAGAGTAATAGTAATAGCGGAAGTTTATCATATATCAATACGCTTGTTTTGTCAATCACAATATATTACCATTATGTTTGTTTCTTTTTGCAATCAGGCGGTGACTTGGAAGAAAGACTGCGATGTTACTTCGAAAACCTGAATATTTTTTAATAAACTGCAAATATATGTATTTACATTGTAATAATGAAGGTGGTATCACTGATTCACCTAATAATAAACCTAAGCTTCACCTAAGCTACTGCTACCAACATAAGATGTATGGTGTTTCGATATTCATAAACAATCCGTCATTGCATTGTACTATTAATCTAATTATATAGTGGGTGCTGTGCATGGCGGTATTTTGATGTTTTGCACATTAGTCATGACGAAAAGGTGCACAAATTATATGTACACTGTATTTGTGGCGGCCACCCTAGATTTTCTGCATTTTCTGCTATATATATATATATATATATACACACACTTGCCTACAATAAAATTAACGATCATTGTGAAAAATAACAGCCATTTTTTTAGGTCGAATTTGCGATGACCATTATACCCAAATATCATTCTGGGGTTCTTCAAAGGCACTTATCAGCTACAATACATGTACTAGGACCTTGCCAGTCGGCTTCACCCACGAAACACGATATGGTTAACCGGTTTAATATCAGCCCCTTATCTCCGACGCTGGCCTAACATTAAGCCAACAAGATTATAGGTGTGGATCTCCAGTTCGACATGACGCATCCATTTGGCCTGAAGCTGGCATCCCCTCTTCATCAGCATAATAAGTCACGTGAGGTGTTTCTTACATCCAGGCCACGCATCTCGATCTCTGCGCGCTGCTATAAGACCCGGTATGCCTTCTCAGTAGGGCAGATGGGGGAATATAAACGATATATATATATTTTAATCCGTTGCTTTCTCCGCAATAGCAAAGTCCAAAAATAATTGATAGACAGTAAAGTTTTCCGGCAAAGCTGCAGTAATGAATAGGCCGCCAAGCTTCACGAGCCGTCTCCTGAGACAGAAGATCAGTTTGTAAGGTCACATTTTAAAAGTAGCAGCTCTGAATTGTAACTCAATCACAAAGCCATCACAAATATATGGTGTTGTCGAGACCTGCTGATTAAAACGGGGTTCAAAGACGATAACGTTACTATCGATATCGCTGTACCAGCAACGAAACAATCGCCGAGGTAAGTACTGCAAATAAACGCATATTAAGGATTTCTATTCTGAACTATTCTGACCTTACTTCCCATTAAAAAAATAAAATCAGCTTTATCACAATTGAAATGTTATTTGATTTAATTTGCCAACCATTTGAAGTGGTGTTTGTTATTATAATAATATTGTTTAAAAACGACAATAGTCTTACTTGGTGGGTAAAGGGTTAAGACGATAGAAACTCCACTTGTGTGCTCGCTCCTATTATTTGCATACTTAGACGTCAGATGCTGACGTCTAAAGTCGGTCCTTGCGCTAAAAGGGATAAATCGCGTGTGTAGCCTTCTTTAGCCTATCTTTTTGTCATTAACCCTTTAACTGCCGGTGCCGCTTATAGTCGGGTTTTCATTTTTTATTATCAGAAAATTAAGTACCACATTTTGAAAATGTTTGAGATAAAACGTGACATCAATCAGCTAGACAGTTAACCTTCATTTTCTCAAATCTGAATAATTTTCACTCACTTGAAGTTGTGGATCGCGTCGGCGAGACACAACTTAAAGTGGGTGAAAATTACAGTTAAATAATTTGGCGGGTAAAGGGTTAAAATAGGAAGCGCATAAGAGAAATACACATTAAATTTGCCAAATAGACATATGTTGATTCAAGTTGTTCATATGAGTATTTTTTGCCCGAAGCGAGACGTAACTTTAATTGGGTAAAAAATTAAACGAGGTTTGGCATTGTGACCGTTATTATGTTTCTATGATTTGAAGCATTCGCAAACTGGCTCTCGATCTCAATAAACGTGATAAAACACGCAAACGCATGTTACATTGGGAATTACAAAATTGGTCCACCTCGCAACACCAACAGGGCCACACAGCCGTCCAAAGCCAAAAGGCAGCATCTGCTCACTTAACAAGTGCACAGATACTCTTTTTGGCTTTGTAGAGCAGCTGACAATCCTTGACGTAATCACCGACCGTCGTTTTGAGATTACAAAAATAGGGTAACACGACGCTGGACACGATTCAGCAACTGAGTGTGTGGCGAGAGCCACTATTCAGTGGCTGATAACTACAATCTGATAACTGAAATATGTCCTAGTAAATGTAAAAGTTGTATTTACAAAACAGGGTCGTCTGCCCTAACCTTTTAAGTGGTAAGCACGATCATGATCGTTTTCAAGCTGCTGTATTATTCTATTAAATAAATTTGCTCTTATTGCGAATGAAATGAGTGAATCCACATTAAGACTTGCAACTGCTGTTTGGTCTCAAATTAAACAATATCAATTTTCACACATTGTGGGTCGTGGTAGCGGGACATAACTTAATTAAAGTGGGCGAAAATGTAAATAGAAAAACTTGGGGGAAAGGGTTAAAGTGATGGGTGTGTTCTAC
>OZ024911.1:65722753-65732778 GCA_964017125.1 Flabesymbios commensalis | reverse complement strand
TGTCGAGACCTGTTGATTAAAACGGAGTTCAAAGACGAAACTACCGATATCGCTGTACCAGCAACGAAACAATCGCCGAGGTAAGTACTGCAAATAAACGCATATTAAGGATTTTTTTAAACTATTCTGACCTTACTTCCCATTAAAAAAATAAAAATAAGCTTTATCACAATTAAAATGTTATTTGATTTAATTTCCCAGCCATTTGAAGCGGTGTTCTTATTATAATAATATTGTTTAAAAACGACAATAGTCTTACTTAGTGGGTGAAGGGTTAAGACTATAGAAACTCCACTTGTGTGCTCCCTCCTATAATTACTTAGACGTCAGATGCTGACGTCTAAAGTCGGTCTTCGCGCTAAAAAGATTAATCGCGTCTGTGGCCTTTTTTAGCCTTTCTGTTTGTCATTAACGTTTTACCCGCCGGTGCCGCTTATAGTCGGTTTTTCATTTTTTATCAGCAAATTAGGTACCACATTTTGAAAATGTTTGAGATAAAACGTGACATCAATCAGCAAGACAGTTAACCTTCATTTTCTCAAATCTGAATAATTTTCACTCACTTGAAGTTGTGGATCGCGTCGGCGAGACACAACTTCAAGTGGGTGAAAATTACAGTTAAATAATTTGGCGGTTAAAGGGTTAAAATAGGAAGCGCATAAAAGAAATACACATTAAATTTGCCAAATAGACATATGTTGATTCAAGTTGTTCATAAGAGTAATTTTTGCCCTAAGCGAGACGTAACTTTAATTGGGTAAAAAATTAAACGAGGTTTGGCATTGTGACCGTCATTATGTTTCTATGATTTGAAGCATTCGCAAACTGTGGCTCTCGATCGCAATAAAAGTGATAAAACACGCACACGCATGTTACATTGGGAACTACAAAATTGGTCCACCTCGCAACACCAACAGGGCCACACAGCCGTGCAAAGCCAAAAGGCAGCATCTGCTCACTTTACAAGTACACAGATACTGCCTTTCGGCTTTGTAGAGCAGCTGACAGACAATCCCTGACGTAATCACCGACCGTCGTTCTGACATCACAAAAATAGGGGAACTCGACGCTGGACCCGATTCTGCAACCGAATCTGATAACTGAAATATGTCCTAGTAAATGTAAAATTGGTATTTACAAAACAGCGTCGTCTGCCCTAACCTTTTAAGTGGTAAGCACGATCATGATAGTTTTCAAGCTGCTGTATTATTCTATTAAATAAATGTGCTCTTATTGCGAATGAAATGAGTGAATCCACATTAAGACTTGCAACTGCTGTTTGGTCTCAAATTAAACAATAGCAATTTTCACACACTTTAAATTGTGGGTCTTGGTAGCGGGACATAACCTAATTAAAGTAGGCGAAAATAAAAAAACTTGTGGGAAAAGGGTTAGTATAAACATATTTATTTTCAGAGGATTACATAATAGCTACAAAAAGCTAATTGAGTGGTTTCCTCGAATAGAATAGAATACAATAGAAAGATAGAAAGAAAACAATGAATAATCACAAAACACATGCCCATTGTAATACATAATGATTATATGATAATTGAGTTGCCTTTGTTCACCAGTGGAGCGAGACAGAGTATCAATAAGTTGTTACATAAATCTAGCTGTGTTGTGAATGAATTTTGAGACTTCAGTGGTGAGAAAAACATTGTTATTACCTGTTAGGTCTGGACTACCACGTAGCAATAATTTAAGTGGAAGTGGGTAATCTCGAGAAAGAAAATCGGTAATGGAACTAAATAATTCTTGGTCTTGATAGTTTAAGCAGTCAAAGAAATAGTGTTGTGGTGTTTCAGGAACAGCACTGCAACTACATGAAGGGCTTTCGATACATGATTTGGTATATAAATGATCATTTAGGGACGAAAAATTTAGCCTAATTTGACATAGATTGATTTGATCTGTTCTGTCACCAATGTAGAATTGTATAGGCACTTTTGTTTTAACGCAGAGAAATTTGAGTAATTTCGTTTTGAAACTGGATAAAACTGTGCATGAACGAATGTTGGCAGGTAATTTATTCCACAGACTCACAGAAGATGGTAAAAACGAGAGGCGAAACGGTTCAGATGTACAATAAAAAAGTCTAAAATGTTTAGACGTTTTAGATCTAGTAACTCTATGTTCACCGCCGCTCAAGTTGGGCAAGCAGTTCTCTAGATAGGAGGGGCCTTGGTGATTAATGATTGAAAAGAATTTTAATAATTTATGAAATGTTCTTCTATTTTGCATTGTGCATAAACCACCATCTTTTAAACACAATTCGCGTGAGGTCCTTTTCTTCGCGCCTGTCACGAGACGTAATGCTGCATATTGTAAATTTTCAATTATCAACTTTTCTTGTTTAAACAATTATAAAAAATTATGTCTGCGTATTCTAATAAAGGGCGTACAAAAGAAAGATAGCATCGAAAAAGTGCATATCTGCTCATAGAATATTTGAAGGCGCTTAAGAGGTGTATTCGCTTTTTTGCTTTATTAGTGAAAGATAGTATGTGTTCAGACCATGTCATCTTTTTAGTTAATATTAAACCAAGGTGTTTGTGAGAATAAACCGACTTTAAATTGGTGCCATTTAGGGTAATAGGGGGCAATAAAGTTGGTATTTGTTTTCTTGAAAATAGCATGCATACACATTTTTGTGGATTAAGGATAAACAGCCAGTCTTTGCACCACTTTGATATTTTTTTCAAATCTCTATTTAGTGTGTTAACGTACTTGTGATAGTTTTTGTCTATTTTTTGAAAAAGTGAGCCGTCATCAGCAAAAAGATAAATCACCGATTCTATGTCATCACACAAGTCATTAATGTATAATATAAACAGAAGTGGTCCAAGGACGGATTCTTGTGGAACACCAGCTGTAATCGGCCTCCACGTTGATTCGGCGTTTTGCATTATAACACGTTGTTCCCTACCGCCAAGATAACTTGCCATTAATTTAAGAAAAGATCCATTCACACCATACCTATCTAATTTATATATTAGACCTTTGTGCCAAACCTTATCAAAAGCTTTGGAGAAATCTAGAAAAACCGCACATATTTCATTGCCTTTATCAAATTCAGAAAAAATTTCGTGACATATTTTTGTTAATTGGTTTACCGTAGAATCCCTTGGAATAAAACCTGATTGTTTTTCTGAGAGCAGATTGTGTACTTTCAAAAACTGGTAAATATGTTTGAAAATGACTGTTTCAAATACTTTTGAAACAGATGTCAAAAGGCTAATGGGCCTATAATTATTACAAAGGGTTAAATCACCACTTTTATGTAAAGGAATGACATGTGCCCGTTTCCAAGAGCTTGGAAAAATGCCCGAGCGAATACAAATGTTAAACAGTTTAGATAAAGGCTCTTCCAAAACACGACTCGATTCTTTTAAGATTCTGTTACCAATTTGGTCTGGTCCAGTTGCTTTATTTATATTTAGAGTATTTAAAATTTTAAAGACTTCCGACGATTCAACAGTTTTAGTCGGTATGTTAGTATTACAAAAACGAGGAAGATAAGGGATGCGTACATTAGATTCGTCAATGCTTGATTGTTTTATGAAGTAATCGTTAAATAAGTCAGCTTTTTTTAGATTATCACTAATTAATTCCCCGTTAATAGATAAGGGAGAGTTTATTACAGGTTTTTGAAATAAGCCAAGTTCGTACTCAATTTTGGATGACCTTATTTTTGCAACAGTGAAATTTCGAAGTTCGACATAAAAATGACGCAACCTTAAATTATCAGGTTCTCGGCGCCACCGGTGAAGCATTCTATTTCTGCGCCTAATTAATCGCCTTAGGTCACCTGAAAACCAGGGCTTATCTTTAGGCCTAACAGTAATATCGTATCGAGGGATACATTCCTCTGCTGCCTTAATTATATTTTCCATAAAAATAGAAGTTGTCTCGTTTACGTCGTTTTTCGATAAAATTTCATTCCAAGATATATTTTGAAGAGTCGTGCGAAATTTGTCAAAATCTGCATTCTTGAAATTCCAAACTTTTCTCTGGGAAAAGGGTTAAAGTGATGGGTGTGTCCTACTTCATTTTCTCACCATGGTATTGAGTATTTAAAAATTGAAAGAAGAATATTTTTTGGTGAAACCTGAATACAGCCAGAGGAAAACAGGCCCCGAAATTGCAAAGTAGAACCATCTGCTCCATTCTAATGATCGAATTGCATCGACTGACCGTTGGTGGCAATATCATAACTGCGTTTGAACAAATTTGTTAATTGCAATTAAAAGAATATCTGTCAAGTGTTGTATATGCAGCAGTTAAAACATATTAATTGGTAATTATCATGAAGCTGTCGAATATGTACACTTAACACAAAGCCATGGTGGTTGACAGTGAAATGGCATACAATTCGAAGGTGAAACACATGTGTTGCGCGAGTAAAGTCGAAGACAGCAGCGAATTAATATATTTTCGTCTGAATATATGACTGTTTGCTGATAGCCTAGCGATATTATGAATGAGTGCTAGTTCCAGTTATTTTTTTTCTAAAAAATACACATTTGTCTTGCTATCTACAATAATATCCTACACTAACTGTCAAAGTTCCGTACAGTGTGCGCCACTCGATTGAGTAGCACGTCGACTTTTGTGGAGGGCAAATTAAAAATAGACAAACGAATTTATGTCAATAACAGAGCAAGATGGTGCTACAGATTAATATAATAGACACACGAATTGAAGTCAATAACAGAGCAATGTGGCGGACTATTTGTAAAAATCCACAACAAATAACCCATCCAATCGAGTTCTGTCAATCATTTTTTTAGACAAATAAATACATGGAAACACTTCTCTCGCTAATAATCGTGTGATTTTACTTGTATGATTAGCTGAAGATGGTGCTACATTTTCGTCGTTTGTTTATTTTCTATTTCATTTAGCTTTTTCACCGCAAACCACGACAAAAATCGCTTTAAGTTCATTTTATTAGACGACATTTCTACGTTATTTGAGAGCAAAGTTAACGCACATTACGTTGCAGTGGCGGCCATTTTGGATTTTGCCCTTTAGCGGCCACTGTTTAATAATAATGGTAGCTATTTGACCTTCGAAAACATTGTAACTCAATTCCTTGACCCCAAAAATGGTATTTTAGACACTGAAATGATGTTTTATTTTTTGTGTTCATTGTGAAGGAAAAAGACATCGCGTCGACGTTTCGTGTTTGATGGAATTACAACTGCTAGTTCAATGTTAATATGTAGCATTTGAAAGGTCCTACTGTTCATATCAAACACCCAATGTTTCTTCAATGCTGAGCAACTCTCTGTGATGCTGGCACCACATTGAAACATTATTGCTGATAGGCCTAGGTATTTTAATTTAGCAAATTTAGATGGTGCTCAAAGGGTGCAAGTCAGTAGTGTCGACTCTGAGAAAGGGCCCTTATTCACTAATCAAGATTCATTCATGGGGCTTCTGCCGACATCTACATCATTGGACCGACATCCATCTACATAGTGATACAGAAAATTAAATCCGGTAGAAAAACTGTGCATTTTTAACAATGTCATGGCGTAAAACTTCAATACCTAAGGAGAAATAGCCTATCTAAAATTGACATTGATCCATATAGTGATCTAGAAAATTATGTATAAATCCGGAAGAACAGCTGGGAATTCTTAGTATAACATCCAATACATAAGGATCATTTTGCCAAAGTTTGAAATCGATTGGATGAAAACTCAGAGAGAAATAGCACTCCAAAATTTGGACACAGAGGAATAAAAGTAAGCTAGAACCGTTACAAAATCAACATGGTTGGGCATTGCCCAAACATAACTATGCAAGCAATGTAATTTCCTGGAAAGTCGAATATTAGTCAATGTCATGGAATATTAACCAATAGAGGAGGGTTTTATATAAAGATTCATGAAGGGGTTTACATGATGCGACCATGCCGATTCCAATTCTAATGAGTGCCACGGCCCGTATTCTCGTACAAGTTAGGATATATCGTAGGCTTCGGATTGGTCGCGATGGTCATTCAAATGAATCAGAAAGATCTAACTGAGACATTTATGCTGATTTCAAATTAAAAAAAACCTTTAGTCTCTATGGCTTATATACAAATTGTTCAGCGTTCTAAGGGTTTAAATAGGCAAATAATGGCTAAAGGAGCGATGTCTATGCCTCGATCACAAAGACCAGTGCGAATGCAATACTTTCAAAAATACCACTAATATGGTCTCAGCGGAGCCATAAAAAAGGACACGTGGTGTCTCAGATTCGACTGACTTAACCTGTTGACTACCAGATTATTATGCTACTGTGATGTTTCTGAAAGCAGATTATTATTTTGAAACCAGATTATTATTTTTATAATGTCATAGTTATCTCATGCGATCAGACCCGGAGATGCGTATCTGAATGGTCTCCCCAAATCGCGGAGATCTCCGGGGCTCGTCACAAACGGGTTAAAAACATGTGTCAGTAGAAAAAATGCAACGGTGTTCTCTGTCCATCTCAAAGTAACATCAATTATATCGAATCTTTATATAGAACGTCATGACGCTAATAAAGAAGATGAAAGTCGACAAAAAATGTGCTGAATTGATGACACTATTGGCGGATAAAAGCGACTCCACCATATAATTAAAAACATGGATAAGATTTGCATCCGCCAATCCATACAATTTTTAATCGATATTTTGTGTTTGAGACAAAGTATTCTGCAGAAAAATATATTGTTCCCTTAGATATGAAAGGGTGTATCTGCCACTTTGTAAAGTGGCAGATACATCCTTTCATATCTGAAGGAACAACATGTATTTCAGCGCAGCGACATTAGTTGAATGAACCTTTGCCAATTATTGGTATATATTTTATTTGCTTGAAGCTGGATATTGCTGTCAAAATTTACAGCTTCAAATTGCGAGATTTTTCAATATCCATATAATATAAATTATTTGATTAAAACTTTAATCGCCAAATTATTCAATTTGAATTTTCACCCACTTGAAGTTGTGCTCGCTGACGCGATCCACAACTTCAAGTGAGTGAAAATTATTCAGATTTGACAAAATGGAGGTCAACTCTTTTCAAATCTTGCTGTTTGATGTCACATTTTATCTTTTACAATTGAAAAGGTGGTACCTTATGTGCTAATAAAAATGAAAACCCGAATATATGCGGTTAACTGAGCCTCTACCGCCACAGATATTTTTGATCAGTTTTAGTGGCATTTTAACCATTAACGCGTTATGCGCGTCTATGGTTTGTTTATAATTTGTTTCATTAGCCGACGAGAGTTTAAACATCAGGATTCGCCAATATTAGGTCTGAAATTAAATAAATTTGAGTAATTTTCACTCGTTTGAAGTTATTGGTCGAGGTAGCCAAAAACAACTTCAAGTGGGTGAAAATTTATATGAATTCAAGGGGGCTAATCGATACTAAAATAGCTGTATGAGAATATGAAAGGGTGTATCTGCCACTTTGTGAAGTGGCATACACCCTTTTATATATGGAAGGGTGTATCTGCCACTTTGTGAAGTGGCATACATCCTTTTATATATGCAAGGGTGCATCTGCCACTTTTTGAAGTGGCAGATACTCCTTTTTATATTCAACGGGATGATATACTAGCCCGACAGGACAATGGCTTAACCCTTTCAATCCTGAATTTACCATTGTCATCTGCATCCACTACAGGCCGCGAATTGCTGTCGCAATTCTCGACTTATAGTGGATGAAGATGATTCGATGTGGTTTAAAAAATTAAGAAAATTGCCATGAATTGGTAAGCCAGTTTCATGGAAATTTTCATTCTAAAACCCTTGGTTGTAGGAAAATTAGGTCTGTTTTCAGTGATGTAAAATGATGCTTTAATGCATCGTGAGGGCTTAAAGGGTTAAGATGTGGTGTCACGTTGTTGACAGATCCGCGTAGGGTCTACTCGGGCTTTTATTATTATCATGTGGAAAGTTTTAAACCGAGCTTCCTCTCCTGACAATTATCTATCATTCGAAACTGGAATTGCTGACGCCAGTAACAGCTCCTGATGGGAGGTAGTGCATCCTGGATCTCTACCGCAAAATAGCCCGATAGGCGGGAGCTGCTCACTGACTTTTTACAAAATAAGCAGTTACTGCTTTTTGGCTTTGAAAATGAGTTTTCCCTGGTAATAACACCAATCAGTGGTTATTTTAAGAACAGTTTAGATAAACTCAAGTTAATATTTCCGCGGATATTGCAAATACTTGTCGTTTCCAATCAAAGAGTATAAGCCTTGTGATCATCTTACCCAAAGTCAACATGCTGAAATAAACGTTTTTCATCACACGAGAAGCAGTTTCTACGAGTAGAGTTGGCATGCTCATAAAATAGTTAGGCGAATAGTATTAGACCTGTAATCAGGCGGAAGGGGTAAAAACAAATAAGGTGACACTTATCATGTCATATGCTATGTAATCCGTGCAGTGTTTCCGGATATACCTCAGTTTTGAAAATATTGCACAATTGTACACTTAGGCGAGTATTATTGGGTTTTAAAAGGGGAAAAAATATGCTCAATCTGATTTTTTTCTGGAAATCTTCCAAATACTATTAGAAACAACATAGTAAAACTCCCCGTGAAGCCTTCTCCATTATTCAAGATGGCGTCAAAGATGACCGCCGAAATGTTAAAACCGCTCTATTTCGGTCTCCAATCATCATAACCTCATGATTTAAATGTGTACATGTACATTTATTGCCATAAAGAATACATTGAAACGGGTTCTGAGTCACTAAATAGTCACGCTTGTCATTTATTTGCAATTTAAGATATATTGATATGGGGATTATTAAGATTTTGATATGTATGACATTTTAAATAACATAAAATAAATTGAAAACAAGACTACATAAGTCCAGGAACTCTCGCTCCGAATTAGAATTTGATCTAAGCAATTTTGTGTAGGGTTATTAATGTAGTCCTAGGCTAGGTCAAAAATCAAGACGCAAGACAACTAGGTTTAAGAGGCTCAGTCTAAGAGTAAGATAAGAACTAGACAGTCTGTCAGAGATTGCAAACCTACATTGAAATTATTGATCCTAATCAGTATCCCAGTAATGGTCTACCTGTCTGGCACGGTTTACCCGATATCAGGCCAATCGAGGTAAATGATGGCTGATTTGCGGTAATTTTGAATTCGATATAGACTAGTTAAAAAATTTCAGGGTGCATCCTCCCCCGAAACCTCACATGTTTGTTTTATAGTAATGGACTAGCATATAACACAGTTTGCAAAGTATTGGGCATGTGAAAGTAAATAATGGCCGATATGGGGCCATTTTGAACTTGATCTAGTCGAAATTTTTCAAGATGCATCCTCTCCTGAAACGTCATATTTATTTTATAGTAATGGTCTAGCTATTTAGCACGGTTTACCAAATATCGGCCATGTGAAAGTGAATAATGGCCGATAGACGGCCATTTTGAATTTTATCAAGTCGATTTTTTCCATAATGCATCCTCTCCTGAAATCTCACATTTTGTTTTATAGTAATGGTCTAGCCATCTAGCACGGTTTACCTGATATCAGGCCTATAATGGATGTAAATAATGTTGATTATCGAATTGAAAATGGCCGACAGAGTTAAAAATTTCTGGGGTGCATCCTCCCCCGAAAACTCATATTTTCTTTTATAGTAATGGTCTTGCCATCTAGCACGGTTTATCAATTATCTGCCATGTGAAAATGAATAATGGTCGATAGGCGGCCATTTTTAATTTGATCGAGTCGAATTTTTTCAAGATGCATCCTCAGCTAAAATCTCACATTTCGTTCTATAGTAATGGTCTAGCCATCTAGCACGGTTTAACAAATATCGGCCATGTAAAAGTGAATAATGGCCGATAGGCGTCTATTTTGAATTTTATCGAGTCTAAATTTTTCAAGATGCATCCTCTCCTGAAATTTTACATTTTGTTTTATGGTATTGGTCTAGCCATCTAGCAAGGTTCACCAAATAACGGCCATGTGAAAGTGAATAATGGCCGATAGGCGGCCATT
>OZ024911.1:65670253-65720253 GCA_964017125.1 Flabesymbios commensalis | reverse complement strand
GCCACTCTGACGAGTGTCAGATAGGATCCTTTAGCTCCGAGGCGACGATATGTATGTGTGTATATATATATCAATACCATACATTATTTTATAAGCTATGTAATATGAGGTTAGGTACTATTCTGAGTTATATAAATATACCTCAATATAAAAAATGTCGAAGTATATTTTATTTTATCAATTATTTCCATGTATACACATCAATCATGTAAATTGTTTTACTTCAAAATGATCACTTCTTCTGTAGATGTTTGTAAAATTATATGTTGCTGCCAAATAGATTGTCAGATTTACCATGTACACGAATTTAATATATGCTATTATTACTATTTTATATTATATATTAAGTAAATGAATCATACGAGTTATGTAGATATTATTATATTATTTAAATAGATGTATATATCGATGTATGTTTTTTAATGTTTATGTATGAGGCGGATGAGCTATGCTCCGTGGGTTGGTACATACATGTACATGCATGTATGTTTTTTTAATTTTAAATCGATTGTGTACGTTGTTGTATATACCTGTACCCTCGCTAAATAAAGACTTTGTTATTATTATTATGATTATATTATTTTTGCGCGGGTTACATAACAGATAGCAGGATAAGGGTCACCTGGGTTTAAAATTTTGGAATCCGTATGTCATACTATGGTATTCGGATGGCGTCCGTATGACATCCGTATGCCATCTGTATGGCATCCGTTTTCATCCGTATGATATTTGTATGACATCCGTTAGCCATCCGTTTGTCATCCGTATTGCATCCGTGGTAATCTGCAGTTATGATAGTAACTGACATGAGAGTAGACAAGTGGTTAAGAAGATTAATCTAATGTGGTTATCCTTCTACTATATTTATGTGCTATTTTTTAACGATTTCAAACGAAATTTTCTGAAATTAATGACATGTGCGAATGTGACAGAAAACACCCCTAATTGTAAAGTACAGCGTGTTTTTTTTTGAAAACGCACGGGTATTTTTCGTTTATTTCAAGTAATGTCCGCTACAAATACAAGACCCTTACAACTCATTTGAATACCATGCTCCCGAGAAAAACGTCACGTTGACCCAAACTGGGCTAATGTTGGCCATCGTCTAAGACGCTGGGCCAGCATTAGCCCAGCATTGGGTCAATGTGACGTGTTTGCTGGGTTAAGGTCTACGGTAAATATTTAACTCTTTCAGTGCGGGGACCAACATTAGATGTCATAATCTGACGATCACAGACGTCAGATTATGATGTCGGTCCCCCAGAGCTGAAAAGGTTCAAGGGCAATGCAGAACCTTTACCTGCTTAAAGTTATGGAATGTAATTTATTACCCACTTAGTTGTGTCTCGCTACGGCGAACCATAACTTTAAATGGGCATAAAATAATCTTACATGCGCAATTTGAAACATAATATATCGATGGTAGAAGAGAAAAACACCTATCTAACAGATAGATAGTGAAAGCGCAAAACCTCTTATTTTCTAGATAGATGGCGAAAGCTGGCGAAAGCGCAATACCACATCAGAAAAAAATGAAGTTTTGAGTAAAACGATAATAACTGGATACTTTTAACTGTTCATGGAGACTTTTTTTCCAAAATGGCTATGTACATTAATAATTAATATGTACACCTTTTGAATAAAAAGTATTGACAAAAATAAAAAAATGATACATTAATAGCATCGGATAGGTGTTTTTGACTTTCAATTTTCTAAATTTATCAGACATTTAGAAGGTTTTGCATTTCTCGTAAAATTTCGTTTCAAAATAATCAATAATTTGATCAACATAAAACCATCATTCCGTAAAGTAATGACATTTTAATGATAAACCTTGCCTTAATCGATGTTAACACTAATACAAGTAAAACACGGATAGGTCCTTTCACAGTAAACACAAAACATTTGTATAACATTTGTACAATGTTGGACCAACGTCGAAGACGTTGGGCCAACGCTATACAAATGTTATACAGATGTTTTGTGTTTGCTGGGAATTGGCGGCGGCGCGGGAAAACGGTGTCTCTTCGATAGTCTAAGGTAAAAAATCTGCATCACAGGGGTGGAGATTAAAATAAAAACAATCCATTTTGGAGTACACCTCGGTAGCCCTGCATCACACCCAGCTCTCAGTAGCTCACCATCACACCCAGCTCTCCATCACACCCAGCTCTCCATCACACCCAGCTCTCAGAAGCTCTCCATTACACTCAGCTCTCAGCATGCTCAGTAGATCTCCACCACACCCAACTCTCTATCCCACCCAGATCTCAGTAGCTTTCCATCACACCCAGCTCTCCACCACACCCAACTCTCACCCAACACCCAGATCTCCATCACCCATAACACCAAGTTCTCAGTAACTATCCATCACACCCAGCTCTCCACCACACCCAGCTCTCCATCACACCCAGCTATCAACAGTTCGCCATCATACCCACCTCTCCATCACACCCAGATCTCCATCACCATCACACCAAGTTCTCAGTAACTATCTATCACACCCAGCTCTCCACCACACCCATCTCCCCATCACACCCAGCTCTCCATCACACCCGGCTCTCAACAGTTCACCATCATACCAAGCACTCCATCACACCCAGTTCTCAGTAACTCCCCATCACACCCAGCTCTCCATCACACCCAGGTCTTAGTAGCTCTCCATCGAGCCCAGCTCTCCATCACAACCGGCTCTCAGTAGCTCACCATCACACCCAGCTCTCCATCACACCCAGCTCTCAGTATCTCTCAATCTCACCCATCTCTCCATCACAAGCTGAATTCTCAGTATCTCTCAATCACACCCAGCTCTCCAGCACACCCAGCTTCCCATCACACCCAGCTCTCAGTAGATATCTGTCAGACACGTAGCTCTCCCTCACACTCAGCCCTGCATAGCTCTCCATCACACCCAGTTCTCCATCACACCCAGCTCTCAGTAGCTCTCCATCACACCCATATCTCCATCACAATCAGTTCTCAGTATTTTATCATCACACCCAGCTCTGCAGCACACCCAGCCCTCAGTAATTCAATATCACACCCAGCACACCATCACACCCAGCTCTCTATCAAACCCAGCTCTCAATAGCTCACCATCACACCCACTTCTCTATCACACCTAGCTCTCAGTAGCTACCCATCACACCAGCTCTCCATCACACACAGCTCTCCATCACACCCAACTCTCAGTATCTCTCCATCGCACCCAGCTCTCCATCACACCCGACCCTCAATATCAGTCCATCACACCCAGCTCTCAGTAGCTCTCTTTCATACCCAGCCATCAGTATATATCCATCACATCCAGTTCTCTGTAGCAATCCACCACACCCATCTCTCAGTAGCTCTCCATCGCACCCAGGTCTCCACCAGAGCCGACCCTCAGTATCTCTCCATCACACCATCTCTCAGTATCTCTCCATCACACCCGGCCCTGAGTATCTCTCTATCACAACAGCTCTCGGTAGCTCTCCATCACATGTTGCCCTCAGTATCTCTCCGTCACACCCAGCTCTCAGTAACTCTCCATCACACCCGGCCCTGAGTATCTCTCTATCACAACAGCTCTCGGTAGCTCTCCATCACATGTTGCCCTCAGTATCTCTCCGTCACACCCAGCTCTCAGTAACTCTCCATCACACCCGGCCCTCAGTATCTCTCCATCACAACAGCTCTCGGTAGCTCTCCATCACATGTTGCCCTCAGTATCTCTCCGTCACACCCAGCTCTCAGTAACTCTCCATCACACCCGGCCCTCAGTATCTCTCCATCACAACAGCTCTCGGTAGCTCTCCATCACATGTTGCCCTCAGTATCTCTCCGTCACATCCAGCTCTCAGTAACTCTCCATCACACCCGGCCCTCAGTATTTCTCCATCACAACAGCTCTCCGTAGCTCCCCATCACACCCAGCTATCTGTAGCTTTTCATCACACCCAGCTCTCAGTAGCTCTCAATCACACCCAACTCCCAGAAGCTCCCGATCACACCCAGCTCTCTGTAACTCCATCGCAACGAACCCTCAGTAGCTCTCCAGCACACCCAGCTATCCAACACACGAAGCTTTCCATCACAGTCGCCCTCAGTAGCTTTCCGTAAAGCCCAGCTCCTAGTAGCTCTCCATCCCACCAGCTAAATGTTTAATATAAACGCAGACGCACCACTTTCAGCATCATATGCTTGACTGTTCGGAGGTTTTGTGCTGTCAAATTTCGATCCCCGAAAGATAGGTGTTTTTAACTTATGCGCTTAAAAGCTATTTTCCATCAATGTAGCCCATACCTTAGAAAAGTTTGCAGATAATACAAAATAGCCAAATCAACACTTAGAATGCAAAATCCAAAAGAAAACTATTTTGCAGATATGTGGTTTTGCGCTTTCAACATCTACTGTTAGATAGGTGTTTTTTGCGCATCCACCATCGATATGTCAGTCTTGCTAATTTAGTGATCATTTCTCATAACACGAAGGCTAAAAACGAATATAGACGCGACTAGCATTTTAATGGTTAAGAGTGGTATAGTTTAAAGTGACACAGTTTAACCCATAGAATGCCGAATTATGTTTGTAAAAACCATGGAGATCAAAACGTTTTATTTAATTTGAAATCATCATAAATGGCTTTGTTGGCTCTTTCCGCTTCAATTGAATACCTATATGTTATGGGTCTTATATGGACTATTGTGTATTTTCTTAATTCTTTTAGTGCGGGGACCGTTTTTATACGCCAGATTCTTACTTAAAAAGATGGTCCCCGCGCAGAAAGGGTTAAACATCAGAAAATAATTTAGTCAACAACATCGTTTTGTCATGTCATATATATGTATTTCTCGTTTATTTAATATCGCTGTTTACAGGCAGCCACTATGTCACCCTGCTCGGCCATTGTTATTGTCCTGGTGTCTTTGCTCGGAGTGATACTGGCAAAAGAAAACAATGCAGAAAATAATGTGGAAAAATCATCACCGGGAAAGTAAGTGTTTGCATAAAAATAATTTCTAAAAAAATATCATCATTTTACTGTAGTGAGCACAAAAAAAACTTAAAACGCAAAGCAAAATATATTAACCCTTACAGCGCGGGGATCGACTTTAATCGTCAGAATCTGACGTCTGTAGACTAAAGTCGATCCCCGCACTGTAAGAGTAAAAATGTTTATAATGGTCGTATACCCACTTTAACATAGGTTTTCAAATGAATCAGAAGACAGCTGACTAAGACATTTATGCTGATAATAAATTGGAGAAAACATTTGGTTGTCATGTTCTTTTAAAAATCAAGGCTTAAGTCTGATACAATACAAACCTTGATGTAATATAATTAACAATATCATATATGCAGATGACACAACATTAGTTGTTAATCTAAATGACTTCAACAATATTGAGTTGAACTCTGAAATAGATGAGATAAGGTGATGGCTTGTCGCAGATGACCTATCCTTAAATGCTGCTAAATCTAAATACATTTTTTTTTATAAACCTAAAAGTTTCAATTCCCGATTTTGGCTATCGCAAACACTGAAATACAGCGTGTAGAATGTTTTAATTTATCGGCTTTAAAATTGATAAAAACTTTGATGAGACTACGTTAACTATTCATTTAACCTTTTCACTACCATACATGACGGAAATTTCCGTCGTCATTCGTCAATGAACGTAGCCATTATATGACACAAATTATAGTCAAATATATACTACATTTATGTATTTTTTGTCATTTGAAGCTGGAAATTGCGTTAGCAATTCCAGCTTCAAATGACGAAAAATAGAACTCCTACACCAGTATATCTGGATCCTGGCATGCACCCCGGCCTGGAAGTCAAAGGGTTAATAACATAGTAACACTATCGGAGAAATGTGAATAAACTTAAATCAGTTATCCCGGACAATATCCTTTTTCTTTTATATAACTCACACATTCTATGACACCTAAATTATGGGACACTAGCGTGGGGATATAACTCAAAAAATAATTTACAAACATAAAAAAGCAGTTCGGATAATAACAATTAGCTCATATTTTGCACACAGGCCACTGACATAATATTCCAAAAATTGCATAATAAAAAAATAATGGACATTTTCGCGAGTACAAAAAAATTATATTTATTATAAATTAAAACATCTGAAACTGCTGAAATGTTTTTGTAATTTCGAATACACCACAGGTTCACAACTTCCTAACTATTACACCAAAACACGTCACGAGAGAGAGTCTCCTGTTTGTTTACCTATAGTTTGTACATCTGTCAATTTTGTCAAATGAACTGTCTGTCTGTCTGTCTCTCTGTCTGATGGAATTTTAAATTTAGCTTTCAAAATTAATTCTGATATTTTTTTTACACTGGTATACCTAAAATTTGTCACATCGCGGTAGATGTCTTTGTGTACACTGGTGACACCATTTGATTTAGTGCATGATATTTTCCATTGCCTTCAAAGATGAAGTTCTACATGCTGTAAACTCAGTGAGTAAAGCTCGCAGTGATCTTCCAAGTCCTCATAACAAGTAATTGGTTATAATTATACTTATGTGTTTATTATAATATTGACTATTGACTAATATTGATTATTATGCTGTAGGAATGGCAAACCTAATATGGAAGCAATAGAGAACACAACATGGCTGGCTACACAGATACCAGGAGAGATACAACACATGCAGGATGTCATCAAAATGAATGATACTCCAAACGCCACGATTGATGACAGAGAAAGATTAAATAATGCCGGCCATGGTAATGTTGAAGAAGATGGGGCCATGACATCATTGAGTGATGACAATACAGAGACTGTGACAGACAATATGGCCACCACTGACAGTTTTGTACCGGAATCAGTGAATCACATAGAAGCTGAGGTAGCCTTGTATGTGGATAGGATAGGCGGTACTCTGGTACTCTTCGGAGGCCTCACTGGTAATATAATTACTATACAGGTGTTAAGGCGTCCTAAATTACGCGATTCTACCACCAGCCTCTACCTGACATCATTGGCTGTGGCCGATGCGTTGGGGCTTGTGATTGGTCAGGGTGGGAGGCATTGGGTCAGGTCGGTGACAGGTTATGATATGCCCAGTCATGCTGATTGGTATTGTAAGGCATGGTTTGCCATGATAGGCTCGTGTTTAATAACTTCTGACTGGATTCTTGTGGGCGTATCCTTTGAAAGGTTTTTGGCCATTTGGTTCCCTCTGAAGGTGAAAACTCTAACCAGTAGAACGAAAGCCAAGGTTTACATAGCTAGTGTGTTTCTGCTGTCACTGGCATATAACTTTGTGGTTTCTTGGTTATCTTACACTCAGGTGACCAATGAGAGCGGTTCCGTGTGTACAGTACGAGGCCACGTGGCCTTCGCGGTGGATTATAAACCGTGGATAGAGTTCTGTGTTCAGTCTCTGTTACCCGCTACCATCATTATCACATGTAATGTCCTCATGTTGGTTAAGGTGCTCACAGCTAACAGTCAACGACAGACTCAGCTGCAACAGCACCAACACCAGTTATCCTCTAACACAATGGATGCTGAGACACGTTCTTTGTTGCTGATGCTGGTAACTGTCAGTCTGGCATTTGTCCTTCTCACCTCTCCGTTGCACATCCTCTGGGTGGTACAGAAGGTTTACAAGTCCAGTTATGACCCGGCCACCAAGGAGGCCGCTGTTAATCGCATGATATGGTCAATCATGATATTCTTGGTTTATCTCAATCATGCCATCAATTTCCTGCTGTACGTTATCAGTGGTTCTGAGTTCAGGAAAGAGGTGAGTGCCTGGTTCAGGGAGGTTTTCTGTGCCAAGCCACCTCCTCTTGAATCCCCCATCCCCACTCTGACCACGTCCAAGGGTAGCGGAAGTACCAGCAGTATCCCTCTTCCTGATAATCACATCTGATCCCACCCAAAAAACACAAAGTATATATGCCGTGCCACTGACGGTGTAATGCTTGAAGTCATCATTGGTTTAACGTCTCAGGTTTATTGAGCACAATCTCATCGTTAAATGTGGGCGTTATATACGCATCTAATGCTCAATCATAACAGCTGTCCATTCTTGATATTTAGATTACCGAGCGGTCGTCTATGCATCCACAGCAATAAAGACTATATATCTGTAGGGATGTTTGAAGACTATATCGTTGCCTCGGAGCTAAAGTATCCTATCTGACACTCGTTAGATATACACTCAGGCAATTTTTCGAATCAAGCAATGGCTCATCTTTACAAAATCTTCAGCAAATCCCGTTTTCGTTTGATAATTTAAAAAATGCCATATTGCCCTGGCGAAAATACATGCAGTGGCACCTAGTGAACATTTAGTGCTGATTGAAATCTATTTATAAAATGGTAACATAGTGGACATGGCTAAGAGGGAAATTATGAAAAAAAACATAACTAATAGTTTTTTTAATTAAAAAATGTTTACATTAATACTAGCCACAATACTAAATTACATGTTAGGGACAGCAAACTTATATCGCTGGTGTAAAGTATTTATCAGCAGCATTATAAACATAGGCCTGGCACTGGGACAGTAACTTAGTAAAAAATTTAATGATGTTTGTTTCTCAAAAATTCTAAATCAATTAAATTATCACCATAAATAATGTAAATATGTAAATATACGCTGTAAACTAGTTCATACTATATATTGGGAAAGAAAAAAATACTATACATTACATAAATAGATTTAATTAGGATGGAACAAAATACACCCCAAATAGTCTCCTTTTCGCTGGAATGACCCATATACGCCCAGGTAATTTTACGAATCAAGCAATGCATACCCTATATCGATCCCTTTTCACTGATACATCTGTGCACATGCACATCCGGTACACCCCAGGGTGGGAAGCAGGCTTCATGTACTGATGAGTTTGGTGGGGTTTGCAGTTAATCACAGGCAGGGTGGCTCGACGGGAACTGACCAGCCACAGATGAGGAAATGATTGAAATTTTCATATGCTGTGAGAGTTGACTGGCGGCTATACTTGACGCGCCATGGCGATTATTGGTGGGGAATTCCAATAGGGGGCAGTGTCGGTGAGTGAGCAAATGTTCTGCTGTGGAAATGAACAATCGCTTCTGAATACCACATTATTTGCGCACTGATGAAACCAAAATGTCATATTGCTATCTTAACAACAAACAACGTCCTGTACCCTAATTCCAGGGGCGGATCAAGCTTTTCACTGACAGCTAGGGGGTTTTAAACTTCACAAAATAATATTTCACTGCAGCCTAAGGTGATCGGGGGCGCCCCGGGAAAAAGTTTTGATTTTTAAAGGCTTTCTCGTGCAATCTGAGGCATATTGGGCACACTTTGTCCCTCAGTATATCACCAGTTCATATGAAAAACTCTAAATAAGATGATGATTTTTTTGTGAGGGGGTTAAACCACCCAACCCTTTGAATTCGCCCCACTGCTTTGCCACTGACATGAACCTGTGCGCGGTGTCATATGCACCCTTTTTAAAAGTCAATTTTTGTTTCGATGTTGACCTGTGATTATTATGATATAATATATTTCATGTCGTTTCAAATTTTACAGATTGCACGTACAGTCAGATTATTATGGTTTTGTACACCACAGTGTCCATGTTGTATGCACTAATTAAATGTATTGTATACAACTAATTGTTTATTGTTTTTTAAATCAATAACGAGTGATAACTGCATAAAGAGACTATTATTAGTGGTAACTAATATCACAAAAGACAGGAGACGTTGAAACAATCTTGCTTAACCCTTTAAGCCCTCACGATGCATTAAAGCATCATTTTACACCATTGAAAACATACCTGATTTTTCACAGCTAAGGGTTTTAGAAGGCAAATTTCGAAGAAATTGTTCTACGAATACATAGTAGTTTTCTTCAATTTATCACCCACATCAAGTCATCTTCATCCACTACAAGTCGAGAATTGCGGCAGCAATTCGCGGCTTGTAGTGGATGAAGATGACAATGTAAATGTCGGTCAATTGATCTTACCTTGACTTGCTGGTCTGATGGGCTGCATGATATGATATAATATAATATGATATAATATGATATTTTCTATAGTCAAATGATCTTACCTTGACTTACTGGTCTGATGATATGCATGATATGATATGATATAATATGATATGATATGATATGGTATTTTCTATAGTTAAATGATCTTACCTTGACTTACTGGTCTGATGAGCTGCATGATATGATATGATATGATATGATATGATATGATATGATATGATATGATATGATATGATATGATATGATATGATATGATATGATATGATATGATATGATATGATATGATATGATATATGATGTAACCTATACATTTACTTGCTGATTTGCTGGGCCGTACATCTAAACTTGCTCATTTGATGGGCTGTAGATCTGGACTTGTTGATTTAATGAGTTGTAGACCTCGACTTGCTGATTTGATGGGCTGTATGCTTTGACTTGCTGATTTGATGGGCTTTAGGCTTTGACTTGCTGCTTTGATGGGCTGTAGGCTGCGACATTCTGACGGGCTTTATGCCTTGACTTTGAAGGGATGTAGACATCGAATTGCTGATTTAATAGGTTGTAGGCTTTGACTTATTTTGACTTATTTGATGAGCTGTAGACATGGACTTGCTGATTTTATGGGTTGTTGATTTTGACTTGTTGATTTTATGATATGTAGAAGTGGGCTTGCTGATTTGATGGGCTGTAGACATAAACATTGACTTGCTGATTTGATGAGCCTGTACACCTTGCCTTGCTGCTTTGATGAGCCGTAGACATGGACTTGCTGATTTGATGAGCTGTAGGTCTGGACTTGTTGATTTTATGGCTGCAGATGTAGCATTTTCTGAGAAATTAATTTAATTAAAACTATAACCCATGATACATTACATATATCGTTCTTGGCAGGTGAATGGTTAAGCGCATGAGAATATGTATGTAAAAATATGTATTATCTTAACCCTTTCACCGCCGGTGCCGCATATATTCGGATTTTCATTTTGTATGAGCACATTAAGTACCACCTTTTAAACATGGTAAAGATAAAATGTGACATCAATAAGCAATATTTGAAAACAGTCGACCTCCATATTGTCAAATATGAATAATTTTCACCCACTTGAAGTTGTGGATCGCGTCAGCGAGACACAACTTCAAGTGGGTGAAAATTCAGATTGAATAATTTGGCGGTAAAGGGTTAATAAATTTGAACATTTTGTCAAATATAATACCTTTTTAGCAGTTTATTGTTATGCTAGTCTGCATTATTGAGGACGGAAAAATATAGGATCGATGATGCTGTTATTACACAAGTCATCATTAACCAATCAGCAATGGGTAATCAGCTCTGAACACATCCGTGCATGTCTCGCCTGTTTTTTTATTGGAATTACAACCTTCACTACTGTATGAATTCACCATTATGCTCACCACAATCACCTGTTATGTGTAGATATCGTCAGGCTCGTGGGTGCTGCTCAGTGAAACTGGACTGTAGTCTCCATTGAACGTTGATAATAATATGTTTGGAAGTAGCATATTTTACTCTGAGCTATTATTGTAATCGTAGCAAAAGGAATATTGCTGCCTTTCGATTTAATCACATGTGTTCGGTCCATATATATGGTAGATATGTGAAGACTTAATCACCGATATTACATCCATGTACTCCAGAAACTAACACAACGCATTTATTTAAAGGGATTTATCACTCATTAGGACAGTAGGGAGGTCGCTCAATACGATTTTGTTCAATTTAATTGATAGGCCTAGTTGGTAAATGTATGATTTTTCGATCTGGAAATTATCCGAACAGTAAGGGAAAAAACAGTGAAATTTGTGGGAACCTTTTAAATTAATGTATGTTTTTATTTATTTATTAGATTTAAAGATACATAAATAATATGTCATAATTGTACAATCATGCAATTGCAAATAAAAGTGTATACATTCGGATATCAACTACATGTGGCCAACACCCTTACTACGTTTGATATACGTTTGATATGTTCATTATAATTAAACTTAAAATTCAGGTAAAAGGGCAAATGATAATAAACAAAACACAATAGGCCTAGTTGGTAAATGTATGATTTTTCGATCTGGAAATTATCCGAACAGTAAGGGAAAAAACAGTGAAATTTGTGGGAACCTTTTAAATTAATGTATGTTTTTATTTATTTATTAGATTTAAAGATACATAAATAATATGTCATAATTGTACAATTATGCAATTGCAAATAAAAGTGTATACATTCGGATATCAACTACATGTGGCCAACACCCTTACTACGTTTGATATACGTTTGATATGTTCATTATAATTAAACTTAAAATTAAGTTAAAAGGGCAAATGATAATAAACAAAACACAAAACAAGGGATCAAATAATTACATAAATAAAAACTATCATTAATTTTGCGTTACAATTGCAAATACTTTAAGGGGCGACCATTAAAATAGCAGGGGGCCTGAAGTTTTTGCTCAGATTTTTTAATACAATCAACTACATTATTTTTTTCCAAGCTGGCTATATGTAAAATATATTTCGCCCAGAAAGTCTGTATGTATTTTTTTCATGTGCCGCATTTTTGCTGGTGTTATCAGCCTGGTGCCTACACGGGTTAATCCCAGAGCAAATGGCAATTGCTTGAAATAGATAACTCAGCGAGGTTGTTTTTTACAGAAAGTGTGATTAAATTATTAATTATTTCTGCATTCTTTCGGAAAGGATTTTTTCAAAAAGTTTGATCCAGTTATTTGTTTAAACACAATTTGGAAGGTGATTATTCATCTCCAGGCTGTCCAAAGATATTTTTTATTTCGGCCTTTCAAAAGAGGAAATTATTTATTCCTAAAAAAACTCCAGGTCCCTCCTGCAATTTTAATGGTCGCCCCCTTACAATATCATCAAGTATTCGATGCATTAAAAAAAGTCATCAAGACTTTGCTACACGGATCATCAAGTACTGTTGCTGTTACCAGGTTACAGACCGTGCATGGAGGGCTATTAGTATAAACAGAATAGTAGCAAATAGAAATAAATACAAGTATACCTTTAAATAATCTAATATATGTATGGGTCTACGGAACATCAAGGCCTACAGAATAGAAAACGCCTGTTAGCCTTCTAGACCAAAATGCGCACTGCGTGGCAGTCATTTTGAGTTGACATTAAGCCCAACAACTGGTCTAACGTATTCATATTATCATAGTATGGGTTTCAAAATGTGGGTTAAGTCCCCTCCATAGGGCTTATAAGGTCTACTACTCTAAACAATACGCCAAATGGCTCCCAGAAAATAAGGTTGCAGAAGGTTATAAACCTATCAGTGAGGGCAAATGGGTTCAGATCTCAAATAAAGCACCGATTGTAAATAATTAGGCTTATATCAGGTACAGTTTTTAAACGTGGGGGTATTTCCGTTCATTTGAAGCTGACATTTGCGTCACCAATGCCAGTTTTGAATGAATAATAAATGTCAAATGAGTGATGCAGAGTTGGAACAACATTATTTATATTAAAACAACATTATTTATATATATAGCCTGGTATCATGGACTCTCTCAACTTCATAGTTATTCATCAAGACAGCAATTGTTAATTCTCTAGCTCGCTATTATTTTTATGTCGGAATAACGACCTGTCGGAATAACGATCTGTCGGACTATCGACCTGTCGGAATATAGACCTGTTGGAATATCGGCCTGTTTGTCAGAATATCGACCTGTCGGAATAACGACCTGTCGGACTATCGACCTGTCGGAATATAGACCTGTCGGAATATCGACCTGTTTTTCGGAATATCGACCTGTCGGACTAACGACCTGTCGGAATATAGACCTGTCGGAATAACGACCTGTCGGAATAACGACCTGGACCCGCATTCGCAGACCGCATGACTGCCTCGTTTTTCAGAAAAATATCATTGTTTATTCTTTCCCAATGTGACTAGGCTATCGCGTTAACGGCAGCCTTGTCTAGTTGAGGTTGAGACCAGTGTATAGACGCTATTTTTTTGCGCAGAGACTCGAGAATACTTTCTGAAAAGTTTGCCTCAATAATTTGTTATGTTGCAATTTGTTCTAGGTTGGGTCTCTTAAGACCGTACATTGACTTGACTATCAGTGAACCTGTTCATTCATGCTCCATTTCCGAGGCGCATACAGCCATGTGGCCACTTTTGGTCGAGAAACTTATGACGAAATAAAAATATTATCATCTCTATCCTACCAGGTACTCATTTACACCCGAGTGAAGTGAAGTAAATGAGCGTGAGTTATATTATAGTAGGCCTATATGGGACAAAAAACGACCACACCCTGCATTCATAAGGCATACAGATATATTTTGGAATTTGACAGATTAAAAAACGAACTCGGGGGGGGGGGGTGTTATTCGCAAAACTACGTACCCAGATGTCAGGTGTAGGCTATGATTTTGCAATGGCCATATCGACCAGCCGCATGTCAAAGATCTGTGTAACATCGCTCAAAATCTTAGACATGCGGTTGGTCGATATGCCCATGTCGAAAAATCACAAACCTGAAATCTGGGTAGGTATTTTAGCGAATAACAACCCCCTCCCCCCTGGCTCGATTTGTAAATCTGCTTTATTGGCCGACTGTGCATGTATTTCGTAATGAAATGACTGTGTAAACATCGGGATTTTCACACACTAGAAGTTCTGGGTCGCTTCAAGTGGGTGACAGCTCAAATTAAATAGCGGGAAACTGGTTATCGTCGGCTACCCGGTATGACTGGCCCGCCTAACTCATTTACTGCGCGAGGCCCAGTCACACTGACCGCCATTTTGTTCCCACAGCCAGCTGTGTAAAAACGACACACGCGCTGCCTACCAAAAAACTCGGATGCCATGAAATTGAAACGAATATTTCAAGTGCCTACGAAAACTAGGCCATTTTCAGCAGGCGTAAACTTTTGATCGTATTAGAACTATTACATTTCAAAATGGAGGTCACTGTGTCAGAGCCTTGCGATGTCATCAGGGTAATCGTCGGCGAGTTAACCGTTTAACCGCCGGTGTCGCATATATTGGGGTTTTTATTTTTTATTAGCACATTAAATACCACATTTTAAACATGTGACAAAGATAAAATGTGACATCAATCAGCAATATTTGAAAACAGTTGACCTCCATTTTGGCAGATCTGAATAATTTTCACTCACTTGAAGTTGTGGATTGCGTCAGCGAGACACAACTTCAAGTGAGTGAAATTTCAAATTGAATAATTTGACGGTTAAAGGGTTAAGGTTGAAACCAGTGTATCGACGTTAATTTCGGGCAGGGCCGAGCGCTGCGCCCTCCTTCAGCTAAAGTCTGCATCGTGTACATCTGCACACCGACCGCATTCACCAGATGGCAGCAGCTCACAGAGCAGCTATGGTGTTCATTAGATGAAGATGTTTTTTTCTTCCGATAAATATCAAAAAAAAATTCAGGCTGTGATTACCGTACAATAGCTAGATCACTGTGTATTTTAAAAATTAAAAACATTCTTCTTGTTAATGATCACTTTATTTATTTGAACGCAATTTATTTAAAATCTAAAATGTTATTTAGAACACAGATGAAAAAGTTAGCGCCATATAACTTGCGAACAAAGCTGCATGGGAAATCCAGAGGGCAGTATCTGTCAAATATCTTTGCTAAGAAGAAAGATTTTTTCATTTGTCTAGGTGACCATGCGCATTTTCACATTAAACGTTAATTTAAAAAAATGCACTACAATGAAAATAAATCATGGTAAGTAATCAGGTCTACATCACCGGAAGGTCGTTTATCTTGATGAATATTCTACTGCACTATGCGTGACTGTCTATAGGGAATATAAATGGAATTAACCCTTTTAGCTTTAAATGAATGAAAAATAGAAATAAATGATTCAGCACCACAAGGGTAAACAACTATGCAAAAAGGGACACCATGGTATGCAAACCGATAAAATACAATAAAAGGATAATATGATAAAAAAGGCCAAACTGACATTTAAAGCGTTCCAGTATGATGACATACCTTTTCGTTTTTAATTTTGTAATGAAGTAGTGTATCACACAGAGCATTATTTTGTTTTTTCAAGAATTTTAGATTTTTAGAAACATTTCTTAACAATATTTATAAGAGTCCGGACAAAACCCAAACATACAGTGAGTTCTCCTAAGACATGGTTGAATGCTAGCACAGCATTGGACCACAATTTGGTGCCGCCGGCTTTAAAATTGCTTTTTTTTCTATGTTTTTGTATTTTATTCAGGATCAGTAGGCTATATAGTTTCATATGGGGTAAATTTTCAAAATTGACAAAATTGAAAACTCTCATAACAATTAAGGAGTTCCTTTAAACTTACAACAACAAAAAACAATCCTAGAGGAAAACAAACCCGTTGAATGAATGAGACAAGTAACACGTAACAAGTATTTTTTTCTGATGACCTCCAGAAAGGCAAGACAGACATATACAGGTATGCATATGCCAGGAGAGCGCTGGCGTCGATAACATGTACATTTTTTTAGATATACGTATATGCACATACACCTACACACATTTAAATATAATACTGTAGATCTGGTAATATTCGCGAGGTTTTAATTTTCGCGAATTTTGCGGGGAGGACAAATTCGCGAATTCAAGAATCTCGCTAAAATTATTATTATAATAGCGCTACTAAATAAAAATAAAAATTCGGGAATTCTAAACTTCGTGAAAAGTTGCAAAGTCGGAAATTCGCGAAAAATTAAACACGGGAAAATTACCAGATCTATAGTGTTAAATTATAATTACTATAATTACTCCATTAAAATTTTAATAATATAAATGTAACAAAAATACATAGCTTTCTGAGATTTATATTTGTCATTGTTTTTTTTCCATTTGTCTAGCTGATGTTTTTTCCCAAAACTTAGAATCTAAATATTTTGTTCGCTCATCGCTAAATTGGGGACAACATAATAAATAGTGATATTCTTCGCAGATGTGTTTGCGACAATGCTGATATATACGCATGTCTCGTGGTACATTTTCAGGGCATCCGATCTCAATAGATAAACGGTGATGTCGGCACCTGAATTTTGTTAAATATTTGCGTAACTCTTCAGGAAGTTCAATTTGGTATTTATCAAAGCCGAAATATTTTTACAAATACTATAGCTTGTACATTTTGGCCTTTGAGAAATACCTTCGTGCTATTTTTGAATAAATTGATCTCTTAATCGTATTTTAAGATTATGACGCAGGCAATCAACTGCAAATGGTATAGTCTGAGACAACCAGATACCAGAGAATCCAGAGTCATTTAATATAAATCTTACAGTACGTATCCAGTCAGATTTAGATATTTCTAAATTGTGTAGCTTATATAATATAGAGTAAATCATATTTTAAAAAAAAAACTGATTGCTACTGACTAGTTTTGACCAATTTACAACCATGCGAATACTTACATTAATGCTTAGATGTGCTACACCCAACTCTCCATATATCATCTTTGAACAGGTATACTTGTTTACAAATAACAAGATTTCAGTTGTAATCTTTCTAAAATATCATAACTTTCCCATACCCACAACTCCGCGCCAAACAGTACAACCGTTTTCACAAGGTTATGAAAAAGCTTTATATCTACATCGACAGTTAATGACATTTTTCTTATTTTTTCAAAAATGAAAACATAGCTTTCGAACCTTTTTTACATAAATTGTTCTTTGCCACAATAAATTTAGCGTTATAATTAAAAACTAATCCTAAATAATTGTACTCATTTACAATTTAATATTTTGATTCCCATAATTAAAATAGTGAGGTTTTCGTAGTTCCCCTTATCTAAAAAGCATTACCTTTGTTTATTTAATATTAATCTAGAGGTTAAACATTGAGCAATACTGTCGCCGGATCTTATATTATCTGATAGTTTACCTGTTCGGGCGTTAAAATCACCTAATAAACATAGTTTTGCATCTTCATTTTGAGAGGTCAATAACTATTCTACAATAGCATTTTCAATCAGATCCATGGTAGAAGAGTCTGCGTAAGGAGAGTCTGCTGAAGGGTTACCCGACAATCATCCGTATAGTGAGGTCCCGAGTTCTTTTTGCAGTTTTCTCAGTCATCATACTTTTCATTTCTAAGCTGCGAATTTGTAGGTTAAAGAAAATGTTATGGCATGCAAAAAAATGAAAGGATGTTTTTGCTTTTGGAAACGAATGTATACGTAAGAATTGCGTGATGGGTTCCTTAACCTTTAAGCCGCTAAGCGCGACTATTGTCGTTTTAATCCATTTAAAAATTATTCGCCGTTTAAATTGCAATTATTGGGAAAAATAAGCGTTTAAACATCAAGATTAGCAAATGATTGGGCTCAAGTTAAACAAATACGAGTAATTTTAACCCACTTGTAGTTGCGCGTCGCGGTAGCGATGTACAACTTCAATTGGGTGAAAATTAAAACGATCAAATTTAAAGGTTTAAGGGCTAACATGTTTCACCCTTGTGGTGCTCAAGTGCTTGTTTTTATTAAAGCCGGAATTACTAGCAAAATTTCTCCGGATACACTTCTGGACCTGTATTCTACGAGAATACGGACCGAGAATCCCACTAGTTAGTCACACAGCCGTTCGCTGGCGTCCCATCCGAGAACTGGATATCAAATAAATCGCACCAAGGATTGATCGCACGAAGGCGGGAAAGAAATAAAACTTAAACCTTCATTCCGTTAGGACGTATGGCGTGAACTTTCCGTCATTTCAGCGCGATTGGTTTCCATTAAATCTTCCTCATCTTGAGCAACGCTTCAGCTAAATGCTAGTCCGAGGTTAGACGCGACCGCATGGGTCAGCGTCAGAGCTGGACAGCACAGCAAAACATAGGGTTTGTATGCTGGTGGCCAGTGTACTCTGAGACCAGGATCTGACGTCTATGTAGACGTCAGATTCTGATGTCTAAAGACGGTTCCCACGCTGATAGGGTTAATCGCCGAGTTCCCCGCAGATTGTTCAGGCTTCGCTCTGCTTTCGCCAGTAGTTTGCTTAAGAATAGTAATTCAGTCGGAAATCTTAGTGCAGGGTCATTATATGTCAGTAAATGTGGTTCCGTGGAAATGGAATGTTGTTTCTTGACACCTATGTTCAATTTGAAGAAAAAATAATAATTAATAAAATAAAATAGGGTGTCATTTTTTCTGAAGCTCTAAATGTCATTTCTGGGGTCTTAAAGGTTATTGCCCTAAAAACACACGTGGATTTTTAAAAACGTTTGTATTTCAAGGTAATATAGTGAGTAGTGGGAGGGGGTGCATGGTGACCGATTATGGCCCATGGACCTTAAAATGACCTCTAGCGGGCATAAAATGGCTTTCGATGGGTTTTAAAATATTATTTCATTTTTTTCAAATGTGATGATATTTCCTAAACAATTTCGGTCATTTTGATGTGTTACACGACGAGTAAAACATGTGTTTGAAAAAATAAATAAACAAATAAGATCTAGGAATTGTGACCTCTAGGGGTCGAAAAATGACCGTAAGTTTACCTAACAAATGACACCGTTATTTTTTAGAATCAGCATTATATTCTGAACAAGAAAAATGTAGGTGACAAGAATTAACATGAGATTTCCACGGTACTACATATCGTCACCCTGATATTATACTATCGTATCTACAGTTTTGATTATTCCAAGATGAGCGAACAAAAAATAATAATAAAAAAGTAGTAATATTACAGCATTGTCTTAAAAATCCTTTGTAGACTTAAGAAATATAGTCTAGCTGTCGCCTATATGTTGCATGTACTTGACCCTGCAATGTCTATTTCTGTGAACGTTTTTTGTTGAAACATGTTACACACGTGTAGGAGAGCTAAATTAGCCTAGTTGCTAAATTTGCAACCTTGAGCATTTTTAGTAAAATCAAAGATGGCCGCCATAGCTGGCCGAGATTCAAATAATGTTTGCAGATGCAAGACCGGGATATGTCCGTTGTGTTCACATTAAAATGTCCTAAATCTTATCTTGAAACCCTAGAAGCAAACCTGAAGCCTTATCCGCACCCTGCTAGTTGTGTTCAGTGTCGTATCCAGAGGAAAACAAGCACCGAAATTAGTGCATAGCCCTACGGCAGCATCTTCGTAACAACAGCCGAAACCAGACTAGTCTTGGGTTACATCGCAGGTATAACAGTTATGAGCTAATTAAAACTGTCAGTGGACATTGCATGCAATGAGAAAGCTCACTGTTTTTGAAAATATGTGACTAGGTTTGTTTTGTGCATCACCAAAAAAATGGGCTCATAACTACGACTTATTCTCATTAAGCCCAAAAGCCACCTTTATCATGGTCATGGAATATTCACAGCATCAAGATGCATTATACCAGGTTGCCTGTCTAATACAAATCAATGAACCTTGGAAAAAACACATGCTTTATCAGGAAGTTCTATTTTTGGGTTCTATAATTATGTACCCTGATTAGGGCATATGGTGTGGATGCTCTCATGTTGCATCATTTGAGGGCATTATTGGCATCATTACTGCAAAATATGGACAAATGACCTAAGCGCTTATACAGACTCTTACGCTACCAAAAATAATTTGCAATTTTAATTTAAGTTTACTCACCAAACTAATCTTCCAACACTACAGTACCTCCATCTGAGTGCTGAATTACATGTGCATCACAAATAAATTCTCGGCTGCTTCAGGAAAAAAATCCCTTTAATGTATCTGCCAGCTAATGCAACATGCATAATTATAATGTACCGCACCAAAAACGCAAAAAAAGCATCGCCTTTTGGCTTTATGCAATGTTGCTGAATGAGAATGTCATGATTTTGTCCAGCATTGTAGACTGTTGGTTACTGAAAATGAGTATCTTTCAAGTGAGCAACCATTACTGGTAGCTCCGTGTACAATACTTTACAAAAATAGAATCATAGTAAAGAATACTGGATGAGACTGATGATAGGAAAATAACAATGGAGCTAATTAGCTCATTTCCATCGCCTCACTGACCAATATATTATGTGATTCACATCGGCAGTGAACAGAGTGAAGCATTTTCTCCTGGTGGTAAACATATTGTCATACAGCCAGGACAAAAGTGCTGATGTTAACGTTATCCCACAACGATAATTAAAGTAAATAAAGGCCTGAAAATCGAAGGTCATAACCCCCTAAGGCATGTAGGTGTTTAATATGAAAACAATCCAGCAAACGCTTTTCGAGATATCGTCCGGAAGCTGAATTTATCATCCGCCATCAATTAAAGTCAATAATCGCCCCAAAATTAAAGGTAAAACAATAGGTCAAAGGTCGCAACCCTCAATAAACATATCTGCACCTCTTAAGGGATGTGTTTATGCAATATGAAAACAATCCGGCTAACGGTTTCCGAGGTATCCTCCGGAAACGAAACGGGGACACATAGACGCACGGACAGACATGGTGATGACAATGTTCCCCTCCCCTACTTCGTGGGCAGGGGATAAAAAGGTAAAGCAATAGAGGAATAGCAGAACGGTAGTATTTGATTCAGAGACAATTATGGGTCCACTGGCAGTTGTTGGACAAAAGCACAATATCAGTTGTTTAAGTCTTGTTCCTCCAGATTTGCTAATGATAGGTGGCAGTTTGAGAAAGAGAGTGGAGATTGTCTCTCGGTATCATTGTGGTGTCATAATGAAAACTAGTCAACTGTCCCATATGCAATGGTAATTAACGGAAAGCACATATTAAGTCATGCAAGGAAGCAAGCTGTAGGGGATACAGAACATCTTGATATAGCTGGTATAGATAATACATTAACCAAATACACTGCGTCAAAAACTGTAAATAGACAATATGAGGAAAAGCCTTGGGTCAAAGATCTTGAGATAGGAAGAACTAGAGGGATCTTGTTGAGACCATGCCACCAAACGTCGTTCCTGCCGACATGCTATCCTTTATACAACTTCAAACAAAAATCAGCTGTTCGCCAGCAGCCGCAGTTTACAAAGAACGTCGATAAACAGAAATTGATATACAGTTATTGTGAAGCAGACATCACACTGTGCTACTATATGTTATATAAACATAAAGCTTATGCTTAAAAAAAAAAAATTCTTAGTATTGATTCAAGACATATTTGTACTCTTCACTGGAGAAGAAAGAAAAACACATTAACACCAACATATGATACCGTGTGTATCATCCTGCAAAGGGATAAAGAGTTACAAGTTTTCTGCACTCAAGGTAGTGGATCATGACATACAAAGTCAGCATACAATACTCACAAAATCCATTGCAACAATATGTAACCAAGATCAAACGTATCATTTTATTTACCTCATTTGATTTACATAAATATTTCACTGTATCGTTTTATTTTTTTAAAACGTTACCGGTACATATTACCGGTAGTTAATACTGTTATTACTTACTCGCATTCTTTCAAAGTACATGTCAATATGTCACATCTAGATCAATATAAATCTTTGTTTATCACTGCTGAGTTCTAAAAGCGGCCAGTGCGTGACCTAAATCGATGAAATCTATGACCGTCATTTCATATTTAAGCAAAACATAATTATAGGCGCATTCGAGTGGCTGTTTTCGTCATCAAAGTTTTTTCGCTTTGATTCGAATGGCTGTTTGATTTTTTTTCCGTCGTCGATGTAACGAGACGGAAAAATCCACCGTCAAAATTTTGCTGAATAACCTTGGACCTTTGACCTCACATCAAATGTTGACCTCATGATGACGGAGTACTGTCTGTATTCTACAATGAATGTGATAAATGACCTTGGCACACTCAAAACCACCTATGTATGTATTGCACACCCATCTAGCCTATGCCACCTGGTCAAAAGTTGCCATTCACACTATATCCAAGATGGCCACGGCCGCCATCTAAAATTCCTGAAAATGCTCTATGTTGCAGGTGTTTTCGACTGAGCCTACTAGTTATCATTTTTAACGCATTGTTTCTAAAGTAGGGGCTTTGAAGTCAATATATCTCAGATCAATATAAATATTTGTTAATCATTTCAAACATCGGTCAACGTGAGACCTATTTTCATTAAATCTATGGCCTTCATTTAATATTTAAGCAGCAAATATGGTCTGGATTGTAAAATAAAGGTGATTAAGGACCTTAGCACACTCAAATCCCCTACTAGACATATTACACAAATATGTATGTGACAAAGTCAAAACTTGGTAATCACGCTATATCCAAGAGTCTTGAAAATGCTCAATATTGCAGTTTTAGCAACTAATCTAATTTTGATATCATGGGCACGTAGATGCCATTTATGCAAAAATGTTTACAGGAATGACCATTGCAGGGTCATCATTTTGGCAACTATACTAATAGACATTCGTTCAATGTGAAGAAAATGCAGCAGAACTTAGCGTTACTTAGCAACAAGCATTTATAATATTATAAAATATGGCCATTGCATAAAAATAAATAATATCATAGTGTTGTATGTGCACATACGACAGTCTAATATATAAGTATATTTTTTTTCAGAATTAAGTCATTTCACGTTTTATTAACTTTCCAGTTATGCTTCACTACATGTACAAACAAACATTAAAAGTGTATATTGCACAAAAAAGTGGTTGAACGATGCATGTACCACATACGACTGCATAATGTTGACAACAAATTCACATATGTTATATCTGCAGATACATTTTCTAGAATCAAAAATGTTTAATGACTCAAAATGTTTCACATAATACATTATTATAACCAATTAGTACGTTTTTCGCCTCAATTCGCCATAGAAAGAAAATCATAAAATTGGAGAGTTGTATGTGGCAGATACAACGGTATAGAAATAAATAAATAAAGATAAATTGCAAAATAAAAATGATATATAGTTGTATGTGCAGATACAACTATAGAATTTAGAACATTCAACCTACACTATCTGTTGCCAAGTTGGCTTCATTTGCGAATCATGGTCGAAATACAGTGGTTACATGTCCTAGATGAATCATACGACTCTCGAGCGATTATTTGTCAAAATTATTCGAACAAACGGCTATACAGTCGCTGAATGGTTGCCAATTAGTCGTCCCACTGCTGCTGATTAGTCGCTATTGACCATATTCGTTAAATATTGCGCAAATTTGTCGCGCAGTGATTTAAATGTCATCACGGAATGACTGTTTGGCGACTGTTGGCGACTCTGATGACTCTTTTCTAAACGATTGATTGACACTTTTTTTCAAATATTTAGCGACTGTGGTCTATAATGACTGATCAACTACAGTGGGGCGACATATACTTGCGATCGTCTGGTTGAAGACTTATGGCGACGGGGGGGGGGGGGGCGCATGTCTGGAGTCATAAATTCTTTAAGGCGCTTTTTGACAGCAAATGTTGCTAAAACAATTGTAGCAATCGTAACAAGCTGGACTATTGTAACTTTGCCCTGTTCAACGTCAAGGAGATATCAAAGCTGCAGGATGGCGCGGGTTGTGACAAATTATCGTTTTTGTCACATTACTCCTCTTCTAAAATCTTTGCACTGGATACCTGTTCGTTACAGACTCAAATTTAAATGGTTTTCTATGATATACTATGCTCTCATTAGTCCTTTATGTCCCCCGCCACCTTTTAGCGAATCCCGTCGCGCACTAACGCCTCAACTTCACCCCTTAGCACCTCCTTATCGCCCTTCAATGCCTTCTCATTGTCTTTTAATGCCTCTTCATTGCCCTTTAACGCTTCCTCATTGCAATATAACCCGTTCCCGTAGCCCTTTAACGTCTCCCATTTCCCTTAAGCGTTTCCCTGTCGCTTTTAACGAAGAAAAAACATTTTTGACAAATAAAAATAGAAAGCAAGATTAATACATTTTTTTGATGTGTTTTTGACTGCATTTTTTTTAAGTATTTTAACGGCTCAATGTCGGATTTGTGGTTATAAGGTTAATTAGCTATTTTGTATGTTTTCGTCAACGCCTCCCCATCGCCCTCTAATGCTTTTCTGTCACCCTTTAACGCCCCTCAGTCGCTCTCTAACACCTCCCAATCGCCCTTCAACCCATTCCCATCTCGACTTATCATCTCTTAGTCACCGTTTAGCGCTTACTGGTCACCTTTGACGCCTCTCCATCGCATTTGAAGGCATCCAATTACCATTAAACATCTTTCTGTCGCCCTTTAAAGCCTCATTGCTGCTTTAGCACCACTTCCTTGTTCTTTAAGGCCCCGCATTGCGTTTAAAGCCTCCATGTCGCCCTTTAACCAATAGCTCAGAATTTAAAGGGTTTTTATGTCGAGGATAGGGGGGGGGGGGGGAATGTGTATAACCACATGTTTCAGCTTGATAAAGGAAGTAAATAAAAGAAAAGATGTAAACACAATGAACATGTAAATTTCAATGCTTTTTCAAAAGTCGGTCGATATTCGACCTTATTTTCATAACAACAAAATCTCTTTTTTCCGGAAAGGGCAAACGGTGCTTTAAGTAAATACCATCAAGTCAATTTCCACAATATTGACCATTTCTGCTGTTTTTTGGTGATGAGTCAGAAATATGTATAAATTACAATAATAAAGGTCGGAATAACTGTTGTATATCCAAAGGGGTGCACATGCGTTAAAAAACGAGTCGAACGAACTGCAAACCGCCTGTTCTTAGGGGCCGAACATCAAACATTGCAGTTTCTAAAAAGTCTAAAAAGTGAACTTATTGTACATTTAGATAGTCCATCAAATCATACCACCACTTTACAGATTTGTTAACATCTTTTGGTCTGCGTCAACATGTTGACTTCCCCACCCACATTCATGGGCACTGGCTCGACCTGTTTACTACTCGAACAGCATGTGACTTGATAAAGACTGTACATCCATCTGATGGTCTATCTGATCATATGACAGTGATAGCCGATGTTGGTGTCAAACTCATATCTCATCCAATCAAAAAGTGTTTTTCATACAGATGTGTTATAGGCATACCTCTTACAGATTTTATTTCAGACATTAAACTTTCTGCTTTAATTAGCCTGCCGAAATTAACTTGTTCTGAACTTTATCAGCAATATCACACGGTCCTGACATATCTCTTAGATAAGTACGCGCCGATCAAGACTAAGAAAATCACACCTAAACCCCCAAATCCATGGATGACAATGGAAATTCAATTGGCTAAACGACTTCGTCAAAAGGTAAAACGAATTTGGCGAAGGACTCGATCATGCCTAGATAGATCGAGGTACAGAAAACAGGCAAATCTTTGTAATAAAATGATGAGCGATGCACGACGTAGATATTATGCAGATTGTATCAACGAAACCTCAGAAAATCCACGAACACTTTGGTAAACTATAAACAATATTCTTCACAGAACACAGTCTCCATCTATCCCAGCTTTTCCTGATATAAAATCACTTTCTGAATCGTTTTCGAAATTTTTCATGGACAAAATCGAGAAAATACGTATGAATTTTACCAACGACGTTCATGATACGCCGGTCATTGAATCTCCGACAGTTAAACCACGTATGACTCGTTTTGAACTAGCTACTGCTGATGAAGTGAGGAAACTAATTATAAATTCACCTAGCAAAAGGTGCGATCTTGATCCGATCCCTACTGAGTTGTTAAAATCTTGCTTAGATGTTTTGTTGGTTCCAATCACACAAATGGTTAATTTATCTTTGATTTCAGGAGTTTTTCCACACATTTTTAAAACATCACATGTCATGCCTCTACTCAAAAAGCCATCTTTATCAAAAGATGACATGAAAAATTACAGACCAGTCTCAAACCTAAACTTTGTATCGAAAATCATAGAAAAGTTATAACAAATCGAAGTCGTTCACATCTTGAAACAAACGATCTATCAAATCAGTATCAGCCAGCTTACAAGAAATTTCATTCTACTGAAACGGCCTTACTCAAAGTTGAAAATGACATTATTTTGAATATGGACGAGGGAAGGGTCACTGCACTTACTCTGTTAGATCTGTCTGCTGCTTTCGACACTCTGGACTACAGCAGTATCACCAATCTCTTGTCAACTTGGTATGGTATCGATGGTATCACCTTGGACTGGTTTGTCTCTTACTTGTCAGATCGTAAACAGAAGGTGAAACTAATGAACTGTTTATCCAGTCCAGCCGAAGTCGCGTGTGGGGTTCCCCAAGGATCCGTCCTCGGCCCATTGTTATTTACTCTCTACACTAACCCCTTTAGCTATGTCATTCAGAGACACAATGTCAAACATCATCTTCACGCCGACGATACCCAGATATATTTATCTCTTTCGCTAAAAAATCCCGATATTTCTTTGGAAATTCTCACAAAATGTCTTCAGGACGTGTCTTCTTGGATGTCATCAAGGAAGTTAAAACTTAACCCTGATAAGACCGATTTTTTATTAAAATTTTCGAAAAGTTTTTAAAACAAGATTGTTGGCACAGGAAGTTACTCCTTCTCCATCTGCTGGAAATTTTAAGAGTCATATATCTGGTATATCCCGCGCTTGCTACTATCATATACGTGACATGCGAAGAATAAGGCGCTTTTTAACACCATCTGTTGCTAAAACAATTGCAACTTCTTTGATAGGTAGCAAACTGGACTATTGTAACTCTGTCCTTTTCAACGTCACTGAAAAGGAGATATCTAAGCTGCAGGGTGTACAAAGCTGTTTGGCTCGTGTTGTAACAAAGTCTCCTCGTTTTTGTCACATAACTCCTCTTCTAAAATCTTTGCACTGGTTACCTGTTCGTCACAGGATAAAATTTAAATTGTGTTCCCTGACCTACCAGGCTCTGACCAGTGGACAACCAGTATATATTCGAAACATGCTTCAGCCATCGCGAAAGGTACGGTCACTTCGTTCCAGTGATCTAGATCAGCTGAATGTTCCACGGGTCAGAACCGCGGTGGGCAGCAGGGCCTTTTCTGTTGCTGCACCTAGACTTTGGAATGAACTTCCTTTAGAAATTCGCTCTGCGAAAACACAATTTAGTTTCCGGAAGAAATTGAAAACGTATTTTTTTCGTCAGGCTTTTCCGACTTGAAATCCTCGGTGGTCCGGTTGACCCAGACGACAAACGCAAACGGTTTTTGGAACTATGAGTCGGATTACGATGATGTTTGTCGCGCCTCTGAGCTTGGATCACCGAGGATTTAGGCGCTATAGAAGTTTATTATTATTATTATTATTATTATTATTATTATTATTATTATTATTATTATTATTATTATTATTATTATTATTATTATTATTATTATTATTATTATTTATTAGCGAGCCAAGAAAATCAATACTAGTCTAAGCTAGTCTAGGTGATGTTTCCCTGTCCTCAACTGCCACGAATGAAAGCCGCGTGTTTATTCCCTGACAAAACGAGGTCATTATGTGTAACCCGATCAGAATCGAGTTTCTAGGAAGGTCAGGAAGCAACCGCGACTACCCTGCATGCCAGGGAGATTTGCCGCCATGAAGTCATACAGGTTGAAGATGAGAAGTAAATAAGTCTACTAGACTATACTATGCTCCCAATAGGATCAATATGAAATGAGTAGGCCTACTAGGATACAGTTTGATGAACATCAGTAGCTATCAGTGACACCCTTTGTAGACCTGTCATGCAGATACTATTTTTAACATGGTGTCATGCGTGATACTCTTTCTAACATGGTGTCCTGCTTTCTAATGAGCCGTCAACAAGCGCATATGACGAACATAAATGTACAGTTTTCGCATATTTACAGCTAAAAGTGTTCAATTTTTGTATATGATTTTTTATGAATAGCTGTTGTGCCACCTTGCAAACACATGTACGAATTGAAATCGATTTGGTGTGTTCATAAGGTGAAATAGACGCCTGCTCACGAAATATCGGCAATACACCAAATCGATATCACACATGCTCAAATATCATCCTCCAAATCTACGATATCCAGCAAAGTATTATCAGAAATGATCCTGCTTTCTAACAACTCCATTTGAGATATGTCCTGCTTTCTAAGAGCAAGTGTCCTGCTTTCTAAGGAGCAAAGTGGTACAGTTGATATAGTAAATAAGTATAAATTGGCGAGTACTCTTTTTAACATGGTGTCATGCGTGATACTCTTTCTGACATGGTGTCCTGCTTTCTAATGAGCCGTCAACAAGCGCATATGACGAACATAGATGTACAGTTTTCGCATATTTACAGCTAAAAGTGTTCAATTTGTGTATATCAATTTTTATGAATAGCTGTTGTGCCACCTTGCAAACACATGTTCGAATTGAAATCGATTTGGTGTGTTCATAAGGTGAAATATACGCCTGCTCACGAAATATCGGTAATACACCAAATCGATATCACACATGCTCAAATATCATCCTCCAAATCTACGATATCCAGCAAAGTATTATCAGAAATGGTCCTGCTTTCTAACAACTCCATTTGAGATATGTCCTGCTTTCTAAGAGCAAGTGTCCTGCTTTCTAAGGAGCAAAGTGGTCCGGTTGATATGGTAAATAAGTATACATTGGCGAGTATTCTTACTATTATATTAATCATTCAACGCGGACAATAGAGGCTGAAACAATGAAATGAAATGAATCGGGCTTTAGGCCACTTTTGTGCACATACAGGCTAAATTGGGCCTGGACAACCCCCTGATTTAACTGATTATAAACTGGCCAAAGCTACTTTTCTTAATCACATATATTGTCTTTTCTGTCCTGCTAAAATAAACCACGTGTTGTGGTGACACTGGTGCATGCAGGCCCCGTTTACTATCCTACATAATTATTTATAGGTGTCAGGCCCCACCTCGTACAGGACCCCACTCTGTCTACAGCTAAATTTGAAAGGTAACATCACGCTTTCAAAGATCCTTTCGCTGGAATCATCAAGAAGAAATACTATTCTACCAATCCCAGCGAAAAGAAAGAGCTAGCATGAAAAAACATGATCATTTCTCGCCAACCCCGTTGTGGACGGAACAGGGTCCTCAGTCATGACAGTCAGTAGTCTAGACAGTATGGGCTATGGTAGGACTGGGGACACTGGTAGGACTAACGTTAGGTCCAACGGAGGCTGGACAGCCACAGTCTATACACATACATGTACTGATGTTAGGGTGGCCAACGCAATTTTCAAAGTTGTCTGATCAAGTCACAAGCGACTCAAAAGATGCCCCTTGTGCCCCTGATGGCAAAACTTTTTTTATTTTTTCTTGTTTGGTCAAATAGTTTTTGAGTTATCATCAGTTTTATAGCGTAAAATGGGAAGTGTTTTATGATAGCGGTCAGGATCAAAGCCCTATATGTGTATATAGGTACATTCAAACCAGTCATTTTGATGGGGTTTTCCGTGTTTTTCAGGATTTATGTGAATTTGTGATACACTGCAATAAAAGACATATTTTTCTCTGTGTGTTTGTTCTTTTTGCTCACTATTACTGGTAAAGATGAAGCCATCATTGCAGAATTAAAATAATTATTTGTTTTGAATTGTACTTTTATCACCTTTGGTAATTCCATTATGACAAACTTCCTATTGAATTGTCCTAAGTCATAATAAATGTGAAAACTGAGGCGAAAATCTTATAAAAAAGTGAATAGTGAGGCCAACAAATGAGTAAAAAGTGAACTGGGAATAATCCATAATTTCCAGGACCCATGTGCACCCCTATCCAATAACTTTGTACAAGTTATACCTAGATCACTATACAAACACATGCAGCTTTCAGTATGGTTATAATTCGAAAGTCAGGACATTGTACCAGTGAATTTTGCCACATTCATTATAGTCCTGTGGATTTTGACTAAAGCGTGTTTCGCGGTATGGACGATGTTTTATGATTGATTCTGATACTGTGGGGTGTCCCGAGCAGAAATCAGCCGGGTGCCACTTTGGCACCCTTGGGCGGAATTTTTTAAGGGCAAAAACAAAATGGCCGCCAGAAATTTCAAGGTCAAATATGTTTTTTCAACAAATGAAGTCAGGAACAAGTGTAATACCTCATTTTCATGTGATTTTGACTGGGCAATCCATTTCTTGTATTATTTTTATGATATAAAGTCATCTTCAAGGTCAAAACGTCAATTTCAAGGTCAAATAAGCAAAAATACCCTTTTTAACAAATAAAGCTAGGAACATGTGTAATACCTCTTTTTCGTTGGTTTTTGTCTGAAAAATCCAAAATGATTTTGACCGGGCAATCCATTTCTTGTAATATTTTCATGACTCAAGGTCATTTTCAAGGTCAAAAAGTCCATTTTAAGGTCAAATAAGCAAAATTACCATTTTTAACAAATCAAGCTAGGAACATGTGTAATACCTCTTTTTCATGTGATTTTGTCTGAAAAATCTATTTATGGTATTTTTTTGTCTTTTTGACGTGATTTTTGACTGAATAATCTATTCTTGATACAATTTTGATGACGCCTCCCCATGGTCCTTCGACGCCTCCCCATCGCCATTTATCGTCTCTCATTGCCTTTCAATGCTTTTGGATCTACCTTTATATTTTTTCTTCGTTCTTCAACGCCTTTCCGTCACCCTTTAACGCTTCTTCGGTGAAATTTACCGCCTCATCGCCCTTTACTGGCTTCCCATCACCATTTAATGCCTCTCCATCACCATTTACCGCCTCTTCATCTCCCTTTAACCCTTTAGCATCACCATTTAACGCATCTGCAGCACCTTTTTAACGCCTCTCCATCAACCTTTTAGTGCATCTCCATAACCTTTAACACTTTTGCTTGGCCCTTTGACGCCTTTCTGTCACTCTTTTACATCTCTCCGTCATAATTTAATTTATCTCAGTTGCCCTTCAGCGATTCCCCGTCATCTTTAACGCCTTCTCATCGCCCTGAAACACATATCCATCACCCTTTAGCACCACCGCATCACCTGTCATTTAATGCTTCCTCGTCACCCTCTAACGCCATTCAATAACCCTTTCATGCCATCCACCAACACATCCCGTCACCCTTAGCGCCTCTTCGTTGTCCTTCAACGCCTGTTATTGCCCATAAACGCCTTCCCATCGCCATTTAGCTCATCTGCAGCGCCTGTTAGCATCTCTCCATCACCCTTTAATGCATCTCCGTCAACCTTTATTACTTTTCCAATGCCCTTTGACGTCTCAGTCACCATTTACCGCTTCTCTGTCGCCCTTTAGCAATGCTCCGTTGTTTTAACACTTTCTACTCACCCTCACACGCTTATCCAGCACACTTCAACTCCTCCTCATTGCCCTTCAGCGCTTTTCGATAGTCGTTTAACGTTTCATGGTCGCCCTTTAACAACTCCTCATCACCCATTACCGCCTTCCCATCACCATTTAAAACTTTCCCATCACCATTTAATGCCTCACCATCGCCCTTTACCACATTCGCATCGCCATTTAACGCATCTGCAGCGCCTAATAGCGCCTCTCCATCAAAGCTTAATGCATCTACATCACTTATAACACTTTTTCGGCCTTTACCGTCTTTCCATCGCTCTTTGACGTCTCTCCGTCACCATTTAACGCTTCTCCATTGCCCTTTAACGATCATCTGTCTTTTTTAATGCCTTCTCATTGCACTTAGACACCTATCCATCAACCATTAGCACCGCCCCATCACCCGTTAACGTACTTCCTTGTCACCGTTCCATAGTCCTTTCATGCCACCCCGCCACCTTTTAATGCATCTTGTCGCTCTTTAACGCCCCATTTTTGCCCCTTAACGCATCCTCGTTGCCATTCACCGCCTCCTCATTGCCCTTCAATGCCTCCTCATTGCCCTTTAATAACTACTCATTTTCTTTTAACCCTTCTTACTCGCTCTTTAGCGCCTCGGGGGCGCCTTTTAGCGACTCGTCGACATCCTTTAATGCCTCCCCATTGTCTTTTACCGCCTCTCTGTCACCTTTTACCGCCTCTCCATTGATCTTTTATGCTTTTTCGTCGCTATTTGACGCCTCTCCGTGACCCTTTGATGCCTTCCAGTTGTCTGATCATTTCACTCTGATGATGTTTATTCATTAAAACCCTACTAGAATTAGATTATCCGGTTAAAGATACACCAAGACAATTTATTATGTGTGCTCCAATATGTAGAATACTACGTTAAAATAATATTTGACCTTGATATTTACATTTGACCTAGAGGATCACCTCAAATAACCAAGATCATACCAAAAAGATATTGTCCTAGCTTAATTGTTGAAAATCATATTTTCGCTTACCTGCCCTTGAAATTGACGCACTGACCTTGAAAATGACCTTTAATTATAAAAATAGTAGCAGAAATGGATTATTTGTCAATATTACACTAAAAAGACGTACAACACTTTTTGCTATTTATGTTTGTTAATTGAATTTTGATGACCTTGAATTGAAATTGATCTTGAAGATAACCTTTAATCACTCAAATAATACTATAATTGGATTTGTCAATCAAAATCCCATAAAAAGAGGTATTACACACATTCCTAGCTTTATTTGTTAAAAATGATATTTTCTCTTACTTCACCTTGAAATTGACCCCTTTGACCTTGAAGATGACCTTGAATAATCAAAATAATATCAGATATGGAATGCCCAGTCAAAATTGCATGAGGTATTACACATGCTCCTAGCTTTATTTGTTAAAAACGGTAATTTTGCTTAAGTGACCTTGATATTTGACCTTTTGACCTTGAAGATGACCTTGAATCATGTAAATAATACAAGAAATGAATTGCCCAGTCAAAATCACATGAAAATGAGGTATTACATTTGTTCCTAGCTTTATTTGTTGAAAAATCATATTTGACCTTGAAATATCTGGCAACCATTTTGTTTTTGACCTTGGAAAGGACTTTCGACCTTGAAGCTAATCTTGGATCAACAAAATAATACCATCCATTCATTTTCAGATAAAATCCCATGTAAAAAGAGGTATTACACATGTTCCTATCTTTATTTGGTAAAAATTGTATTTTTGCCTCTTTGACCTTGAAATTGTCTTTTTGACCTTGAAGATGACCATGAGTCATCAAAATAATACAAGAAATGGATTGCCCAGTCAAAATCACATGAAAATGAGGTATTACACTTGCTCCTGGCTTCATTTGTTGAAAAATCATATTTGACCTTGAAATATTTGGCGGCCATTTTGTTTTTGCCCTTAAAAAATTCCGCCCAAGGGTGCCAAAGTGGCACCCGGCTGATTCCTGCTCAGGACATCCCTTAGAACCAGAATCAATCATAAAACATCGTCCATACCGCGAAACACGCTTGAATAAAAAAATGCCATTTGACAACTGGACTATTACCTTGAATAGACATAAAACAACAGCCATACACTAAATTATTCAAAGCATTTTTTTTTCTTTTTGAGTAATTGGCGGCCATCTTGAATTTAACACCGATCCGGTCGTCAGATTTTGCTATACTTTTTGCTTGCTATTAAATACATCCCGTCGGTAGCAAAACCACTGGATGACCTTTTGTTAGAATGTTTTTGGGGTATCAGTGGTTGTTTGCATGAAGCGACCCGTCCATATAGAAAACAGACGTTGCTGATGATTTTTTTAATGTGAACAATAAATGACTCATATTTTATTTCTCTAATTATTAAAATGGTAAAATCGAGCTCCTCGCCCCCAAAAACATATGTTTAGACTCTTTATTTACGTTTCTATGATGATTTAATCCCAACATATAACCAATATTGAAATCGGCGGTCATATTGGACACCATCTAACATTTCTCAAAAGGCTCAGGGTGGATTCTAGGGGACCATAATATGCTGCAGGGGATAGTTTTCTGAAATGTTCAGCTTGTTATGAATTTGTTCCAGGTTTCACTCATATAGACCCTAATACTTTTGTATTATTAGCTAAATCGTCGTTAGACTGTCTAAAAACAGTCCTAATTTGTTCGCTAATTGTTTTTTATATTCTTTAAATGGTGGTCTAGGAGTCGCTGAATATTTATTCAAGGACGACTCCACAGAACGAGGTGCAGTCACTGAAGATTTCTTGGCGACTAAAAAGAATAATTAATTCGTCGACTAGTCGCCGCGCGTTTAAAATCAAAATCAGACGAATTTTCATTCCTCTCAGTCGCTAATCGGTCGCAAGCCCGGTGAGATGATAGTTAGGCTCTTTCAGCGATAATCTATATTCAGATTCTGACGTCCAAAGTTGACCCCGCACTGAAAATGTAAAATATGTCGACTGTTTCGTCAAGCAGGTGTGCCTTAGTGAGCTGGCTAAAGAAGGAAGGATTGGGATGACACTCTCTCGCCTAAAGTTGATTCCCGCACTGTAAGAATTAAAATATCTCTAATGGCCATAGACCCTTATAATAACAAAGGTATTCAAATGAATCGGAAAAAGCTAACTAAGACGTTTATGATGATTTTAATTAGAAAAAACCCTTCGGTCTCCAAAAATTCAAAAAGGTTTAAAGTTGATTGCATTTTGCATTGCAATTATGTGGCGTCAAGACAAACAGCAGTAATTGCGCACATTTCAAGTAAGCAGTTACTTTTTTTTATCCGCATCGCAATTATGTCGTACAACGACAACCGACAGTAGCTGCTTTATATACTTGTAAAAGACAAACAACAATAACTGCTTACTAGAAAAGTGAGCAGCTATTGCTGTTTGTTTTGTATGCAAGCAGCCCAGATACATTGACCAAATGCTGGCCCAATGCTGTTCCACCGTCTACGACGCTGACCCAGCATTAAGCCAGAATTAGGTCGAGGTATCTTGTTTTCAGGGAGTCCAGAATCTGATTTCTTGCAATGGGATGTATGTTCTGCAGTCAAAAGGCAGTATATCTGCACTGCCTTTTGGTTTTGCATGGCAGAGTTGTGCACAAAACATTCAACCCTGTGCTGATTCAATATTGAGCCACCGTCTGCGACGCTGGCTCAACATTAAGTCTATGTTTGAGTTTGTTGGGATGTGCGCATGCGCATGCCTGCAAGCCGCCAGCTGAGGACAGATGGTATCACTGTCTCCGCGTCTGTCACTGTGTCGGCTGGACAGCAGATAAAACTAGCTCGACAACCGCGGTGACAACTGAAGAAAAAGAGCTGCAAAGAGGCGTGCTCGTTCTCTTTAAGAGAAAGTCGCATGTCATCTCGACAAATGCTGGATTTAATAGCCTATGAGAACAGCGCAGCTGCAGTTTAAATCACATACTTTTAACCAGACAACGGATGACATCTTCTTTTAAGTTTCCACCCGGCTTCGTTGCTTCAGATAATATATACAAGCACCAAGAAGCCAAGAACCGATTTATCTTCTCGCTTTTGTCAATCCACTATAATTCAAGATAGGATAATATTAGTAATCGGATTAATCGGGCACCGACCCGGCTTCCAGGGGAAAGGAATAAGGAAGACTCGTGAAGGCCTGTGATAAATATACAATGCTGTCTCCGCTGGTAAACTTGGGTCTCTGCTGGCTGGTGGCGGTCTTCTTGGCCGTGGTGGCGGGTGAGTGATCTACCAACCGTTCCCACGCGACATCACAAGTCCCGTTGATTGGGAGTCATTTAAAATGTATTTCCACAAGCGTTAATCAGTCCAACGATGGTTCTAACGTTGATTAAACCTTAGGCAAACGTCGCAGAGGTTTCATCAAGGTTTGACATCATGATAATATAGACAACGTTTGCCAAGGCTTTAATTGCTAGAATTACCATTGTTAAAACCATCATGTCGACTCGCGCATACATCTAGCTGTCTGATATTTAATTCTGCTAATCTTTATTTAGGAAACGCACAATTGTTGGGTCAAACGACACCAGTGATTGGTAGTGAAAAAAGATCGAGAGCCCACTCGGATTTCCTTTTTTGCCCAAAAAGGTTGATGAGTTTATTCAGTTGGAGCAGATATTTGTAAACATTGAGTACAGAGGTAAAACAATTTAATCTATAACATAAACATGACATAGACCACAACTCGTCCCCTTGGATGCCAAAGAGTGTAGTGGTAGATAAACCCTTTCATATCCAAGGGGACGAACAACGTAAACAAACCAATAATAAATCAAGTTTCAGTTTTTGATTTTCACAAAATTGACAAGTACAATCATTTTGATGTAAATTTAAATAGGTACCTGTGCATCGAAACGCTTACATAATGGGTGGTAGCCTAATAATGGATTTTGTCGCTTTCTGTAATCATGGTAATTGCACAGTTTGATACGAAGATAACCTGCCTACCACGGCAGCTAAGGAAAAATGGTTCAATGCATGATAGCATACCCTTCTCACACTCTGTGAAGTGGTTTTCACTGTAAGTACATGCATATTGTTATCAGCCCATATCGCTGTCTTATTTTGTTGTATACACAATCAAATATTATCATTTGTATGGCTCCAAGTATGGCTCCTTGAACTATTTTTCAAGATCACATAAGCCAAAGGAGGTATACCATTGTTATTTCGACACTTGGTTAGTTTTATACCCATTGACACCAAATGAATACCAGTGTTGAATCCCTTAGAACTATAAGTCAAGTTTGAAGATGGGTGACCTTGACCGACTTCTCAAATATACGATGATTTTATTTGAATAGTTATTTGTACGTTGCAGAGTTATTCAAAACCAAGATCCTAACAATGAACACTGTGTACATAGTGATACAATTTCAATAATATATGATATTATTGACTGATGTGCGCTGAATAGCTGGTAGCATCATGTGTCACTATTATTTGGTAGGCCTCAGACCGCCAGGGCTCGAATTTTGAGCCATGTGTCTGGAGGGCAGTGTCGTCTCATTGATCTCACCATCTTCAGGAGGTTCTCCTGGCCCGGTTTAGCCTGTTTGTGCACAAAGGTGGCCTAAAACCGCATTCATTTCATTTCATTAATTGGTAAGGGATGGATTAGTATTAATTATACTTGGTGTTATCGCTCCCATAAGTGTCTGTGTGGCAAAAAAAATGAGGTTATATACTAAAGCCAAAAAATAGTAGCTTTTTACTTGACCAATAAGCAGATACTGCCTCTTGGCTTCGCAGAGCAGCCTTAATTGGTCGTCTGAGCAAGAACTTGGGGAAACGAGGCAGTCGTTGTTTTGTCCGGCCACGGTATGTTTATGTGAGAAGCCACCACTCTGAGAATAATCACCCTCGAGTCGAAGAAAAAACTTTGAAAAAACAACAACTGCAATGCAAAGGCAAACAGCAGTAACTGTTTCCTCGAAAAGTGAACTGTTACTGCTGTTTACGTTTGAACGTTAGACCAAATCTAAAGAAAGATAAATTACAAAGCCAGAAAACGGTTTTAGCCTTCGATACAACAGACGGGGTATAAAAATATATGTAGTGCTTTGCTTTGCTCGGATATACACACCTTATATTAGAAATCAAGCCCTTTGATATTAGACATCGCCTTGATCTAGACACCCCCCCCCCCTCCCCTCCCCAAGAAGAATTGGCTGTTCTTCTGCTTGGATAAGAGCAATGGAGAAACAAGCATAATTTTTGCTTTGATTATCATTACTTGGACGGTTTTATTTGGGTTCTTTACAACCGGTTGGCTACCCAGCAAACGCGACACGACAAACGCGATAAGGCAAACCAATGCTGGTTGAATGCTGGGTCATCGTCGTAGACGATGTCCCAGCATTCATCCAGCATTGGTTTAACGCCTCGTGCCCGCTGGCCTGTGATTTCCATGTGACGCCCCAGGGTATGACTTATGCCAGTGCTGTCGCTTTATTGGTCATGAACCAAGGTAATTTCTGTTCTACTGGTCAGCTAAAACCAGGCTTTATTCCGGCGATGGGTCAATGCCGGACCGATGAATGAGACGCTGGCCCCGTATTGATTTGACCTTGTAGCAACAGTGGAAGTCGGGGAAGGAGAGTGGTAATGCAAAGCCGCTCCATTACGACATATAATTGTACACTTTGCAAGCAATATATATTGGCCAGCATTTTTTACGGGACTTTGAATTTCTACCTCTTACTTACTCTCAGAAATGCATCTTATGTATTTCTGATAATCTTTGCTGGATATCTTATATGATAGTAAACCTCTTAAGCATTACAAAGTACAAATTCGCTGTTGATTTTTAGGGGGAATAAATTCCGAATCTAAACGCTTAAGCCCATCTCTTTCCCATTATTCGTCATCACATATGTGTGAATTGCCATAGTTCCTCATTGTGCATACAAATGATATGATTTTTTTTAAATAGACAAGATTAATTGCTTTAGGAGAATATTAGGTAAACATCTAAATGCAGATAAAGCGGTGTGTATTATAAGAATAAGAAAAGTTAGGCATACGTATATCAGCCCCGTCGGTCCCATTCACAGCAACTAATAAATAAATAAATGAATAAATTTTGAAAAATAACAATGTGAATAATTCAATTAATGAAGGAAAATGAATACATGATTAATCTTACGAATGAATAATTCAATGAATGTACGAATAAATGAATGAATGAAGGAATGAAGGAATGAATGGGCCAATGAAGGAATGAATACTGATGGATAGATTGCGGGTAGAATGATGTCCGAAAGAATGAGCGAATGGATGAGTAAATTATACAGCAAATGGGGTTATGTGACATCTACGAGCAGTGAGGTTAAAATGGAACAGATAAATCCCGTGGGGCGAGGAAGACATAAATAACACCATCGTACAAGCCATTTCACATTTTCAATAGTGTAAGGTATCTGAATCACAGGGAGCTGAGACCCTCACGTTAAATGGAATAATCCAGATGAAAGTGTACTTAGCTATAATTGGAGATACATAGTTAGCTCTATAGCTAACTACACATTGATCAAGATTATTCCATTTAACGTGAGGGTCCGAGATCCCTTGATCTGGTCATTGTTTTTCAAAAATATTGAAACACCTCCTTCAATAAGAGTTATTCAACTAAGCCTTGCAGATATAATATATTGAAAATATTGTATTGACTATTTCAAACAACTGTTATTTTAAACACTTTTTTAAAAATGTTAAATTTTCCGTCACTCGAAGTTGTGTCTCGCCACCGCGACCCACAACTCAAAGTGAGAGAAAATTACTCACATTTGCAATATTTTGATACCAAGCACTTGGAAATTTTGATTCATTGAATTAATAATAACTGTTATTTAGCATGATAATAAAACAGATTAAAAACAACTGTGGTCGGACTTAGCGGATTAAAAGCAAACCCCTATCCTCTTAAACTGTTTGTTTTTCGTCCATTTCAAACATTTTGGAAATCTTTTGTTTGTTATTTTTCAATTCATTTGCAAATAGAATTGTTGATGCAATACTCAGCTTCAAATCGATGATAAATATTGATTTTCTTGTTAAAAACTAGATTTGCTTCAAAAACTATATACCCAAAGTCCCGAATATACACGAAATAAAGCTCAAAACACTCATATTTACCATTTTAACCGCTGGTCCCGATTATACTCGTTTTTTCATGTTTTTATTAGCACATTAAATACCAGCTTATAATCATGTAAAAAAGAAAACGTGATATCAATCAGCAAAGTTTCAAAAGCGGTGACCTCCATTTTGTAAACTTTAAATAATTGTTACCCACTTTAACCCTCTCAATCCTGAATCCCATCTTCATCCTCTACAAGCCGCGAATCGCTGTCGCAATTCTCGACTTGTAGTGGATGAAGATGATTTGAAGTGGGTGAGAAAGCAAAGACAATTGCCATGTATTGGTAAACCAGTTTCATGGAAATTTTCGTTCGTCTGTTTTCAGGGATGTAAAATGATGCTTTAATGCGTCGTGAGAACTTAAAGGGTTAACTTGTGGATCGCGTCAGGTTAACCCCTGCCACTAAATCACCTGCTGTTTTGAGTCTCACCGAGATAGCGCGCTTGACCTCAGAACGCTAATATCCGGAGTCTAATGTGATATCTTGCCAATGTCAGTCACGTGTCCAGGGCGGCATAGTTTGAATAGAATTGCATAGAATTGCATATTTCTACACTTCATTATTATGAATATAATATAAACTGACTAATAAGCTGGGTACTAAGACAAAATTAATTCTATTTGTGTTTGTATTATGTACTTGTCAGTTTAATAAACGCATTGAATCGAATTGAATTGTTGAGAAAACACCAAAATCCATTAACGCTTTAACCCCCAAATTATTTAATTGTAATTTTCACCCGCTTGAAGTTGTGTCCCGCTGACGCGATCCACAACTTTAAGTGGGGCGAAATTATTCAAATTTGAAAAATGGAGGTCAACAATTTTTAAATACTGGCAAAAAAGCTGGTATTTAATTTTTCATTTTTGTACACAGATCTGAAATAATACACATTAAGTAACAAAAGCAACGTACATAGGGTGAATATGCCTATTTTCTATTAGGTCAATTTTTTTGTCGAGAGAAAAAATAACCTTGATGAAAAATCTCTTAAAAATTAGAAAGCTAAGAAATGTTCTTCAGATTATTCACGAAAAACAATGATTTTGTCATAATTACTGTATTTGCCTCATTTCGATATGTTAGATACATTATACAAGACGTTGACCCGCTGTTGTTGTAATGTCTACGACGTTGGACCAACATTAAAATAACAACGAGACAACGCCTTATGTGTCCTGCATGGGTCGTCGCAATGGAGAGATTTGCATGCGAAAGGAATAACATATCCACGTAGTGAAAAACAACGCCAAGTTAATGTGTGCGCAAAGTGAGGCGATTAGGGGTGTGTGAATTATTTACCCTCTCCATCTCATTCATCATCCGATGTGACGACGAAGTGGGATCATCATCAACACCAAACGCCATGTGCTGGCATATCGTCTTCTTGGATATGAAAGGGTGTATCTGCCACTTTTTAAAGTGGCAGATACACCCTTTCATATTCAAGGGGACGAATATGTCGACGCTAATGCAATGACCTTTTTATAATAAACACTCAAGCAATCTTCGAGTCATTGCGCATCCATAAAACATGATTTTTATGAAAACGTTTCAGTAGAATTAGTTTATTACGTTTGTTGAAAACGAGCATGCGGAATTGTCGGGATTATTCCCGACGATATAGGCTTACATATTCATTATTGCAACAGTTTTTGATATATTAATACATATTATATATGCACTGTCAAATTATTATACATAGATGTATTAAACATTTTATTAGTATTACATTTATAAATTTTGAGAATGAGGCTTGATGGATTTATAAAGAAACGGCATCTCAAAGCATGCAATAACATATCTTTACAAAAGTGCATACATTGCAGCTAATATTGAAATTCTCCTCATTCTATACTCCCATCTCTACAGTAGGCCTATGTACATATTCGATGGGATTGTGTCTGTATGACGTCTTTGTTGCAGAAACGCCAGACCGAACAGATGAGTTTTTAATAGTTTCCGGAAATATGTCATGGTGTTAGAAGTCCGAATTACGGAAGGACATTACCTGAACATTAGCATAGCGACAAAGAAGGCCCTTGATCCGCTCTTCGTTTTTACGGGTTTTTTCCCGCTCACTCGTAAAGATTCAATATTGTGGGGAGCCTCCGTAACTGAGAGGTAGCGTGCTCGGCCTCAGATTACCAGGGCTCGAATTTTGAATCCTGTGTCTGTCTTCTCATTCATCTCACCATCCTCAGGAGGTTATCCTGGCCCAGTTTAGCCTATGTGCACAAATGTGGCCTAACACCCCATTCATTTCATTTTATTTTACCAGCTGTAAAATATGGCCTTATTATGTAGAAGATTTGTCCCGGTGCTTCTTTGATCCAATGATAATAAATTATGTTTAATCAGGGTAAAATATCAGTTAAAATTTAGCCATCAACATGAAAACAATCATGCTTAAATTTAGTTTTCTAAAGAAAACAGATCGTTCGGGCTAGATAACGAAATATAATGTCGTCATATGTCGTCAGCGTAGAGATGGTGACTAAGAGGTGTGGTATAAAGTGTAAAAGCACAGGCCCAAGGACTGAACCTTGCCAGCCGCTGTGTGAGATAAGAATTGGGCCATGAGAAACACATTGAACATTAACGCTTTGGATCCGATCAGATACGTATAATAAAAAACATTTAAGGACATATCCAGATATTCCATACAAAGACGATACGCGATTTAGAAGTGTACAATGATCAATGGTGCCAAAAGCCACTGAAAGATCTAGCAGAGTCAGTACAGTTACTTCTCCTCTTTCTATATTCAGAGTTGAGTCATTTGCATTTGAAGAATTGCAGATTAGGTTGAGTGAAATGGCCTATAGGCAGACTGTAGCGGGTTAGCCAGACTGCAATATTTGATAAGTGCCTTTAGGCATCGTGCAAATACTATTTCCAAAACTTTTGATAAAAAACTGAGGTTTGAAACTGGTCTGTAGTTCTTTAACTCTTACAACGCTGAATTATTTTGGTGTACACTATGGAGACAAATTGTTTTTTTTTCAATTTGAATTCATCATAACTGTCTTAGTTAGGTCTTTCCGATTCATTTGAACACCTATGTTTTGGGTCATACGGCCCTTAGAAATAGTTTAATTATTTCAGCGCTGGGACTGTCTTTATACGTCAGAATCTGACGTCTACAGACGTCAGATTCTGACGTATAAAGACGGTCCCCGTACTGAAAGGGTTAAATCGTTTTTCGAAACATACATTTTTTAAGTAGAGGTCTGCACATTGGACATTTTTAGCATAACTTCCCAATTATTGCAGAATTATGTTAATAATGTTTGTGATTAGATCTAAGACGAGATTATTATGGCAATATTTCTACAAACTGATTGGTAGATGATCAAGATTACATGTGGCATTAGGAGAGTCCCAAATTATTTTTCTTATCTATTCATGTAGGAGAAAGTGTAGTTATTGTTGGTTTTATTCAAGGGGCATGGCCGAAAGGGCAGTCTATAATGTTTTCAGAAAATTTACGCACTAAACTAATTGTCATATACAGATCTCAGGGAGATATGTTCAGGTAACAATGGAACATGAGTTTTGTATTTGTTATTTCCCGCCTCTGGTGAAAAAATACAGGAAAGTTATAATTTTGTGGATAATTAGCTACCAGAAATTGTTTCCGTTTTACAGGATATGATATATAGGCCTAACTGTTCAACGAGACTTTCAAAGGGGACATATAGTGGGTGAAAAACATGTTTTCTGGTAATGGGCTTATGATTTTTTCAGGGCGGGAGTCACATTCATAGTAACGCACCAGGGGGGGACGGGGTTAGGCGTAGCAAGAAATCACATTAGATTGCATGGATCTGTTTTTGAAAAGGGACAGCTTAGTTTTAATGGCGATGTCTCGCATTGAAAGGTGTCAAAAGTGCTGAAATCGGCCAGCAGAATGTTGGCATGCCTTTAAACCCAGTAAACACAACACATTTTTATGACATTTGCACAATGCTGGGCCAACGTCGAAGACGTTGGGCCGGCGTTGTACAAATGTTATACAAATTGCTTGTGCTTACAGGGTTTGAAGGGAAAGGATTTAGGATTCAAGACTCACACTCGTCTGCAATGGAGATGGTGTTAGTGACCGGAGGTGCAACCACGGAATTAATGTAAACATAGAAAATAAGTAATAGTCGGGGCCCATTTTCGAAATTTCTGACTTGGTAAGGCATTTTTTAGTAGAATTTGGCATGCAGTTGTTCTTACACAATTTGGAAACGCTGATTCCAAATCTGCCCCATGCCAAGCTATATTTGGTGTTTTTCCTACTCAAAATTCAAAAACAAAATGGCCGCCAAAATTAGTGAAAATGTCACAACTTTACATCACGGCTTGGCTTACAATGAACATAAAAACATCATTTCGGTGTATTAAAACCCACCTGAGCAGCATACTTAAAGTCCCCTGAATTTCACCTTATGCGTCTATATATAGGTTTATCACACCCGGGAAACCAATTCAGAGCCGTGATAACATCTACTATCAATATTTCACAAAGTTATGGGGGAAAACAAATGTTGCGCCAGGAAAACGACAGAGCGTAGGCCAGTGTAATAATAATAATAATAAGTTATTTAATAAAGTCATTATTTCACATTTAGAAGCCGAGGGAAACAAACGTAATATCCGGCATCTTGTGAAAAAGTTTAGACTATTGACAAAAAGTATGTTATGATTGTTGATCACTGTCTGGCACTAGATAACCTGTCGCTCACCATATATTTGTTCTAGGCCTATTAGTAGGCCTATGTGGCCTATGTGATATCCACCTGGATCGTGTTTTTACAGTACCGTAAGGAAGAAAGCAATAATTTAAATGTTTAAGCAAGGATTAAGCAAAACATGAAGTTAATCCATCAAGGTGGTCTGCATAACCATGGCAATAATGACACACATACATGTTCCGTTCCTATTGAGACAAGCAGTCGTTTAAATTTAACAATGTATGATTCTAGTAACTAGGTATATTGTGCTGGTTAAAACGTGCACATCACTTAAAAATTATGTTACTCAATCGGATTGACAATTTACGTAATCATGATAATAGTATCATCTTATTTTTTATAATTTTGATCAGAATAGATACCGTACAAAAGCCTGGTAATGCGCTGATAACACAGTTTTCAGACATAATTGAACGAATAAAGTCCCAACCATCGGCTCAGAGATCCACACAAAACCGTAATGTAGACTACACATATTTCTACTCCCCTAACTTAAATGAGATATCACCATCAATAACTATGATAAAATACAGTTACACGGAATCTGTAATTTGGTGCAGAAGTTGACTTATATATGTTTTGGGCATATAAGATTGATGGATGAATTCATTTTATAAATATAGTATGAACATACACCATCTTGAGAAGATGTTAGTAACTAACCTAGTCTTGGCAACTAAATGCTATAGTGTCATGAACAAGTCACCAAAGATTATTGGGTACACTTTTGCAACAAGATATGATGCAGAATATGTGATAATTGGGGTAATAATACCGTTTGTAGCACGATCAGGATGTTTTTATGAAGATTACCATAAAATACAGAAACTTTCTAGATGTGGTCGTGATATGGTAGAATGTATGGTAGAATGTAGGTTCTGGTCATGCATGCTTCTAATCAGATATAAACTCTCACTCTCACATAATATACAATAACCCAACAGGTTTAGTTGTGTTTTGAAGTGGTAAGGGAGCGACAACCATATTTTGCAAGAAAAAGTATAAATGTTAAAGACAATAAGTCTTACCATATATAAAGTGATGAGATCATATGATGGATGTGAAGATATTTAGGTCCCTACTAACTATATGTCTCCTACAGACATAGTAGATTAATTATCATTCATACAGAGTATTTAGTACTTATCTATTATATTTTTTTGTAATAAACATTGATCATCTAATGATCTATGCAAGACACATGTATCCTACATCAAAAACATTTCCATGCACACTGCGATGTTATCTCAGATGAATATATAACAGATAAAGTACAGAATCATTCATATACGGAATACGGCGTTCGCTCATCGTGATTGGCTCTATCACTGAAGTTAAGCAACGTCGCGCCCGGTTTGTAATTGGATGGGTGACCGCCTGGGACTGCCAGGTGCTGTATGCACTCGTGGGGCTCAGAGAACCACGTAAATCAGATGGCTCGTCTGACTGACCTAGAGTTGGACGTAAAAGAACCTCAATGGACGTAGGCGCAGTTTCCATCCGAAGAGACACCAGATAAACCACAATGTGTGAGTACTTGGCACATAAGGCGAATTTGCTTGGAATGAAAATAGCTTGATGCGCCTCAATGGCAGCTCAACTGTATATCTCCCAGGAGACTGAGTTGGCATTTGAATGATATTCATTGATGGACAACTGCAACTAGTTCTCGTGTAAAAGCTTCCTTCTCAACCTGAAGAACTATCACATTTGGTTTGATTAAGTGTGAATTAGGACCACGAGATAGTAGCCAATGGCGTCCTATCAAGGAATCGCTACATCAATTTCGAAGCTGCACAAATATATGATCAATATATTGATGAGGGTGACTATTATAGCATTATCATCAGGCAAGATGATGGCATTCATGCAAATCTGAGATATACACAGCAAGCCTATGTAGCTACAGTGATGAAAGTGACACATGCTACGTTTGTGCAATTTTCCCATAGTTAATGTGTTGTTTTTAAATAATCATATTTTTTGCATTCCCCGTAACTACATGAAACATGGAAGTTGGGTTTTTTGATACTGTGTAATTTGTTTGTCTCAGAAAACTATCTAAGCGCCAAATATAACTTCCTACGACATTCAGAACCAGAGTGCCAATGACACAGAAGCTCATCCTTTATTAGCGCAAGTTTATTACGAATTAAAATTTCTGAAATCCGTGAAGCAGTTCTATGCACAGGCACGAGCTCTTTCAAATAAACCACAAAAATTAAAATCGGATAAGTATTGAGGATAAGAATTGAGGGAGGAGAAGCATTTCTTGTGAATTGTGGACAGAGTACCCTAATTGGGTCCTAATTAGGTCATAAGTTATTTAATAATTACAAATCTGAAATCAGTGAGGAAGTTTAATGCACATGCCCGAACTATTTCAAGCAAACTAAACGGAATTGAAATCGGATAAGAATTAAGGGAGAAGAAGCATTTCTTGTGAATTGTGGACAGAATGCCCTAAATGGGTTTTAATTAGATCATAAGTTAATTTTTAATTAAAATTTCTGAAATCCGTGAATTTATTTAAAGCACAGGCCCAAACTATTTCACACAAACCAAACAGAATTGAAATCGGATAAGAATTAAGGGAGGAGAAGCATTTCTTCTGAATTGTGGAAAGAGTGCCCTAAATTGGTCTTAATCAGGTCATATTAAGTTAATTAATAACTACAATTTCTAAAATCCGTGAGGACATTTAATGCACAGGCCTGAGCTCTTTCAAACAATCGAAACAGAATTGAAATCGGATAAAAATTGAGAGAGGAGAAGCATTTCTTGTGAATTGTGGACAGAGTGCCCTAATTGGGTCTCAATTATGTCATAAGTTAATTAATAATTAAAATTTCTGAAATCCGTGATGAAATTTAACGCACAGGCCCGAGCTCTTTCAAATAGACCAAACATAATTAAAATCGGATAAGAATTGAGGGAGAAGAAGCATTTCTTGTGAATTGTGGACAGACGACAGACGCAACACGATGGCATAAGCTTATCTTAGGCCCAAAGGCCGGTTGAGCCAAGAATGGTTATAATTCTTGCTGTATAATTGGCGGCCATCTTGGATTTTTCTCTGAAACTACATGTAATATAAAAGTTAGAGGTTATTACTGTATTGTACTAGATTTATTGGTATTAAAAATCTATATTTCCAGTGACTCTTAGAAAAACGTTATGGTACTTTCTATATTATTGGCGGCCATCTTGGATTTTTTGCGTGATAGTTGACCAGGTCTTAAAACATGACATTTCTCAAAACAAAAATGTTATTTTGAACACGAAAGGCAAGTTTGTGTGTCCGCTGTGCACCCAGACATGATGTAAAATAATGATAATTGAGAATTTGTCTGCTATTTTGGCAGCCATTTTGTTTTGCAATTTTGAAAGGGAAAAACTAAAAATCGGGCTTGGCATGGAGCAGATTTGGAATCAGCATATCCGAATTGTGTGAAAAAAACTGCATGACAAATTCTACCAAGAAATGCCTTACAAACTTTAAGAATGCCTTTTTTTGAAAAATGGGCCCTGACTATAAAATAAATACAATCTTCTTTTATATGCCTCAATCTGGTTTAATCTCCAGTCACTAGGTGTTCCCATCTCAATCTCAATTGCAGGCGAGCGTGATTAGACTATAAATTATTGAATATAAGATAAAATTCACAAGCATAACTAGAGCCTAACCTTAAGGGATGTAATCTCTGGTGAGATCAATTAGATTAATAAAATTTAGCGAGCAGCATCATGAAGTGAGATTTTATATATTGATTTTATTGTTAGCTCTGGTAGCGATGGCAAACGTGACGCCGGAGCCTACCTAACAAACACCCTACATTGAACCATTGTTGGCTTTATGTTGGGCCAGCATTATGGTTTAAGATGTCCACCTGCGCATTTTTTCTTACCTCTTGTGACGCTGGAACCGTATGAACGGTTTCAGATATTTTTTAGATCAATGGAAATGTCACTAAATTTGATAAAATATAGTGTTTGGGAGATGTTTAGTTAATCCAATAATTCAATATAAGTGATGTCTATTTTTTCATAAATCTGATTTTTTCTCAACATTTGAAGCTGTAAATTGCGTTGGCAAGTCATCAAATGAATGAAAAATAGAAATAATCAATTCAGCAGCTCAAGGGCTAATAGCTTTGCTTGAAGAAAATAGTTTCAAAATGTTTTGAAGGATTGCCCGCACTGAGAGGATTTATATAATTTGCTCTAGTGACGCAAATATAATTTCCTCGTTTTGTTGGTGACAGCAGACGTCTCCAGAGACCCACAGGGAATAGACGTTGAACCAATACTGGTTGAATGCTGATCCACCGGCTCCGACGCTGGGCCAACATCGAGCCAGCATTGGGTCGATGTCCTGTGTCTCTGGAGCGGCTTATGAAGTTACTCCCGCTTTCACAACGCGATCCAGGACTAAGCCTTCATTTATCTGGCCTCCCAGCAAACACGAGAGGGCAATCCTTTGTTGGATCAATGTTGGGCCGATGTCGCAGACAGTGGGCCAACTTTGACCAGTCATTTTACCGACTGCTTGGTTTCCGTAGCAGGCTTTCCGTGAGCCTGAAACGTTGAACCGATGTTGGTTTATGTTTGGGCCAGCGTCGTAGACGGTGGTCCAAACATAAATCAATATTCGTTCAACTTATCTGGTTATCGTTGCAGGCTCAGTTTTTCATTTTTAGGTGATATAATCTGCGACCGGTCTCAGATTTCCTTTCGTGACGCGTGACAAAACGAAAACAGACAGAGCTGTGAGTGAGTGAATACTGATCTTCGTTGCATTCTGACCATTGTCGCTGTATTGCGACAAGAGGAATGAAGAAGAGAGGAAATGTACCGATTTTTCTTTCTT
>OZ024911.1:65475253-65665253 GCA_964017125.1 Flabesymbios commensalis | reverse complement strand
ATGCTTGTATGTTTTTGTAAAATCTACAGACCACCTTTTATTTTCTATCATTTCTGCAGATTTTTGAAAATATATTTTTTTTGCGATTTCGCTGTTCTCCCCTTCCATGTTCGCCGTGACTAACATATTGAATATCGATGTTAAAAATACATGTATTTATTTAATACAATAATAATGACAGATATATATTATTGACGACGGGAAGTCAACCTAGCAAATACAGAATATTTGTATAACATTCGCACAATGTTGGACCAACGTCAAAGACGTTGGGCCGACGTTGTACAAAAGTTTTTTGTTTGCTGGGTATGTAGACTTGAATGCGTCATGAAAATAAACAAAATAAAATATATACATGTTTATACAGTACACCAGGGTTAGCTCCGTGAAAACACATCAACATTGACATAACTAGTAAACTTTAAATCAAATTTACCATTATCATTATTATGTACTTAACCCTTTAAGTCCTCACGGTGCAATAAAGCATCATTTTACATCCCTGAAAACAGACTTAATATTCCTACAACTAGGGGTTTTTCAATGAAAATTTTCATGAAACTGGTTTGCCAATACATGGTAATTTTCTTTAATTTTTCATCCACTTCAAATCATCTTCATCCACTACAAGTCGAGAATTGCGACAGCAATTCGCGGCTTGTGGTGGATGAAGATGACAATGGTTAATTCAGGCCTGAAAGGGTTAAATCAAATTTGCCATTATCATTAGTATGTACTTAAACAAACAACACAGGGTATTTCAGATTTGCATCATACCTATTTGATATCCCATAAACTAATACATGTTAACATTTAAACCGCTAATCACGACTATGACCGTTTTAAATCTGCTTAATCTGTTTTATAATAACTTCAAGTCACTGTTATTGGGAATAAAATGAGTGTTTAAAATGAAAAATTGCAGATGTGTGCTCACAAATTAAACAAATATGAGTCATTTTCAGCAACTTGAAGTTTAAATTATTTAATTTAGCGCTTTTAATATCCGATGAAATGTGTGCTTCATTTAAAGTATCGCGGATTCTGATTTCTCACGCTATCAACGTTTAAAAAATGGCAAACTTGTAAATACTGCCCTGGAAACGAAAGCACCCGCAACTTCGTGTCCCAGCAAACACGGGACAGTCATCCAATGTTGCGTCCACATTGGTCCAATTGGTTGAACGTCTCGTGTTTGCTGGGAATGTACTTAGAACCAAACAGTTAATAATACAGTTGCTTGATTTGTCATGGGAGTCTTGCATGAGTGTCAGTTTTTCGATAATCCATAATGACATAATCTTTGTTATGGCCGCGGGGCTACGTTTTATGTCTATTGGTAGAGAAGTGTTTCCGGGGAAATGCCATCAGTTAATATTATACCGAGTGTCCTGGCCATTTATCCTCACTCCATCCAGTGGAGCCACCAACAAGAATCTTTTGTCAAAAGATGACTGCAACTTACAAGTACACTGCAAAATCTAACTGCATTAACTGCTTACTTTGTAAGTAAACAATTGCTGTTGTTTGCCTTCGCATAGGAAGTACTTAAACGCATGCAGGTTCTCCCAGAGGAGTTTCTGTAGGTCATCAGAAAAACGCGATAGATTTGTATTTAATTTTGTGGTATTCAATCACTCTTATTTAGAGTACTGCTCGCAAGGGGAGGGGGGGGGGCAAAGCCAGGATTAGCTTCTACGTCCCAGCATAATTCTCCCTGGAGAAGGTTTTTCGTCTCACTTTGTCACTTGAGACGCGAGTCATTGCCGAAATGTCCAACTCAAGATGAACAGAAACGACATAGTGTGATGAAACAAACAAGTATGACAGATCGAGTGAAACTTCAGAACATTCTAAGTTTGATGGATTAAATACCATTTAGTGGGCACCTTGTTATTAAAGGGTCGTGTCTGCCATGGCAGACACGACCCTTTAATAACAAGGCCACTTCACATTTATTACCAAGGTGATGAAATAATACCATGGTTTACATTAACGCGACAAGTTGGCTTCTAGTTTTTTGAGAATTATTTGTTGTCAAGTTTCAAAATTAAGAAATCAATTCCAGATAAATTCAAATTATATTTAGGACAAAACACGCTTTAATACTTGAGGAAACGGCGATTCGGTATAATTATGAGAAAAATATCGAAAATATGCCTTTATATAAGACTGAAGATACCTTTAAATCAGCTTATATGGTTCTTGATTTTGGCACGGTCTTGTCAAACAATTTGATTCACATCTTTCTATTGAGATACCCTGATTAAAAAGAATCGCGATCTATAGGATCATTAGGCTTAATAAGAAGATCACCAAGACAGATAAATGCCTGAAATCTCAGGAACGGGTGCGAAGATAAAAGCAATTTTCAGCTGCACTGTCGAAGTTGTTAGGCAAAACCTCCGATTCTGTAGAACAAATCCACTTATCTCTGCACGACATGCTTTTATTACCCTCGTTGCCCCCCCCCCCCCCCCCCTCAGTCTGACCAATAAGGTGGCAAACGCACAAGACCGATAATTTGCGGTTTTGCAAAATCCACGCGTGATCTCTCTTGATGGGTACTGTCGTTTGGGAACGGCGGGTAAATATTCATGATTCGTCGCCCCCTGAGATTGGCAAGTATTCCAACCTTATCGAGTCCGCGGAAAATCGTGTTCCCCTATTGGTTTACATGGTACAGCCCTGGTCGATCGACCAGGGCTGTACCATGTAAACCAACAGGGGCTCGCACATCTTCTACAGTTGGCTGGCTGTATGTCACCACATCAGGATACCCCTACACCGGAGATTATCTTTACTTATAGGAATGGCTAGTGTGTGCAGCCACGATGCATCACCGAATAGAAGGATTCCAAAGTGTTTTATCTGGCATGCTAAGACATATTTTATATGTGCCGAAAAGTACGAAAGAATAATACTTGAATTGAGGGTGAAACAAGAAACAGATATCTGCATTTCCATGCGTTGGTCGTAATATCTTAGCTGGGATGTTTGATTTTTCATCAATTATTTACCGTAAGATCAATCCTCTATCAGCGGAATTGAATCGACGAAATTAAGTAAAATGGAGGAATTGCTCATGTGAAGCTATACAATGTGCGTGCTATAAAATGAAACACATTATCAGGCGATAGCAGTGACCTGGAAGTCAATAGGATGAAACGGCTCTGGTTTAGGTATTTTTAAAATTGCTTCAAAATTTATATTAGAACTTCTTCATCTGCACCCAATTAGAACATTTATTTATCTGCCCCCAATTATTTTTAAAGTTTGTTTTTCGCATGTCCTCCTTGAGCTCTGTCAATGTAGCACCCATTGCATGAAATCGGAAAAGCAGTTGAAAATTATGCTGCTATGGAAAACTCGCGCAATCTGGTAAAATTAGCCCTGGTGTTTATATACCTTTGATTTCAAAAGAAAGCGAACTTTAATAAGTTTTCAATTTCCTGGAACATCCCATATTTTATAAAAACAGAATCGAGCGATCTGCTTGTCGTCTGCAGCCAGGCCATTTTCAGTTCTAATGATATCTCACGACATAAGGTGGTTTATATCTATTTCCCTTTGCATAATCTGATCTCCCGATGGATCGACCTAATGCGGGGTACACTCGTAGAACATCGTTTTCTGGCAAAATACAACTCCAGTATGAGTACATGGGTCTTTAACCCTTTCAGCGACTTCAGACGTCAGAGTCTGACGTCCATAAACGTCTGACGTCGGTCCCTGCAGATAGAGGTCAGATTCTGACTTCTGACGTCGGTATTCAAAATAATAAACCGCTTTGGTCTCGATGGCTTATACAGAAATATTTCAGCGTTGTGAAGGTTAAACTGGGCAAATTTTGCGAACAAATAGGTTAATCCGTGAGATGAATGAGATGACACTGCCCTCCAGAAATCTCCTCAGGATGATGACATGAATCAGATTATACTGACAGTATGATATCCCCTCCAGACACTAAATTTGAGATTTGATGCCTGGTGGCTAGGTACACTGAGAAAACAACATTTTTTGCGAAATGAAATTAAAGTATGGCTGCTACAACAAGCGTTTGTAACATTGTAAAACAATACAATAAGCCATGCACTTTAAATTTAAACACAGAGCTCTCAGACATGACAATATCATGCAGACAATCAACAAAAATCTTCTATAAAGAACATTTTCTTTAAAACTCTAACCCCCTGTCGCCAGATATTTATTCGCTGTGAGATGAGTTAATTTATTTAAATTTTCACACACTTGAAGTTGTTTCTCGCTAACGCGACCCACAACTTCAAGGGTGTTCAGAGGCATATCATGTTACTCCCCTCTCAACGCTGGGACATCGTTGTTTCGATGTCGTGTCATTGGGCAAGGCACTTCACCTCAAATGCTTCACCCCACTCAGGTGTTAATGCGTACCTGGTGGAACATGGATGACAATGTGTGCAATAAGGTTGTATGCTCCCAGTTGAGTTCAGATCAGATCGCACATATCAAGCCACCATTATTAACACTTTAGCCTCCCTCGTCGCTTTTATGTACGACATAATTAAAATGTTGAATAAAATTTATTGTCTAAAAGAACATAATCCATCACAATGAGTAGGCTCTCAGCTTTCACTCAACCCTTTCAGTGCTGGGGCCGTCTTTATACGTCAAAATCTGACCTCTGTAGACGTCAGATTCTGACGTATATAGACAGTTCCTGCACTGAAAGAATTAAAATAATGACCGTATACCCATAACATAGGTATTCAAATGAAGCGAAGACAGCTAAGTGAGACATTTATGATGATTTCAAATTGAAAAAAACACGTTTTATCACCATAGTTTATGCAAAAATATTTCAGCGCTTCAAAGGTTATCAGAAATTATACTTGATTATTTTATCAAATCGAGATATTTTATGCGACAGCAATTGAATAAAAAGGAGAAGATACACGTGATCGATTGATGGGTTTATTAAATGATTTATTGAGTAAATGTTCGATTGATATTATAAACACAGGACAACAATTAGAATAAGTACGTCGGTGCTTGGGTACTGGTAAATTTACTGTAACAAGTCCAGTGGCTCATGCCATTTTGATGAGTCAATCTGACCTTGATCTGCGGCCAGTATGACCTTCGGACCTCTCCACCAGTATGTTATGCGGTGCTTTGGCTGTCACTGCTGACAGATCATCAATTCGTCGCACATTAAGCCTACCACAGTCATGTGAAGCACAGTTTGGAGCAAATACAACATAGCTTGACTCGGCGACAATAAAACTCACCAGATACTGTTGTATACACATGCACATTTATATTTGATACTGTTCATTTTAATGATGCATATAAGTCTACATATAATTACCTTTCTGTCGTCAATAAATATCTATTATGATTGTATTAAATAAATACACCTCCAAAGTACCTCTAACGTATCTTCATAGTACACATAGCCGTAGGCAGCACTACAAACTGCGACATTAGAACAGTTTGGAACACTGTTGCAGTGTTAATGCACAATCACGATGACAGCCATTCTGCTGCGATTCGAACCCCGATACATCCAGGTTTCTAGTCCACAGCCGCACCATACATGCCATATGAGCCATTGGAGGCAGCCTTGGTATAATAATCAATTATACATTAGGACATAAATGGTCAATCAAGCTAATCTAGGTGTGATCCACATAAGCCTGTTTCCACCGCGCGTCTAATTGCGCCAGTAAATATAGTTCTTCTCTATTATTCACCACAAAGGAAAATCAAGGCTGACGTGCACGATTACTCATCCGTAGTGTCAAACACATGATTTCGAATTTAAATATATATCACCGTATCGACAAACGTCTGTGAACAATTTCAGGTGAAGAGGTTAAGCAGCCAGGATAATGTGTCATTATCCCGTTTCTCGCGTCATCTAGTGGGCAGGGGACTTGTTCCATCTGCCTGCGACTGGATGATTTTTGTTGCAGTAGTCATGCGCTTCGATACGTTTTCTAAAATTTCAGGACAACCACTCGTCTATAGATTTATGTATGTTTCCAGCATTGTCATTTACGACGGATGAAGGATTACCGAATTTAAAAGGTTTGGATCATGTAATCATGTACTAGCCCAGCAGACACAATACGTGGAATCAATGTTGGTTTAACGTTGGTCCACCGTCTATTTAGTGAAAAGTCAAATGTCGTTTTAAATGCTCTATGAAATCAATCAGAATAATGTCATCGCTTGACATTACTTTATTAATTATTAATATTTTTTTTTAATCCAGATTTTGCGTAAGCAAAAACATTTGTATTTCTATTATAAGCTGAAAAGCTCGTCAGTAAATTCAGATTCAGAGTGTTTAACGCGCCCTGTAATTCCATTACACCGAGTTGAGCGCAGTCCAATTCAATAACTCTTATTGCTCATCATCCACTTGCCCTCCCCTCCAATTTGTACCCCGGGATAGTTGAGACAGTCCCCGGGGCTTAACTGATCAGGGACTTCTCCGGATTCTTTAAGCCCCGCAGTCAGGTGCAACCCCATAAATGGACGATAATTCAATGAGGATTAACCTTTTGATTACCTTAGACTCGCCCTGCCACTCATGCCTTTTGGAACATGCGTGATTTCTTTGATTTTAAATTCAGATTATTTTTGAATTTTTGAAAATTGATGATATTGATTGATGTAAAATTCAGCGATTATGTTTCTAGAAATATCCTCTTCACATCCGCAGTGCGACGAAAAGCAACTGCTGGCCTTTCAAATAAACAGTTACTGCTGTTTGCCTTACTGCTGACATTATACTCCCCAACTTAACACCAGATAACTGACATGTCTGACATGTAGGCTGCAGTGCAAAGACAAACAGCAGTAACTGCTTACTTAGAAAGTAAGCAGTTACTGCTGTTTGTCTTTGCCCCTCAATGTGTGACTAACATTTCAGCCACTGGCCACACATTGTATTAACTTTACCAGCGTTGAGCTAACGTTTACACTCGACAGGGAATCTGCCACTTTGCGTTAGATTCTTTGGCGCCAATGATGATTACGTGACCTTAAGGGCGCACCCATTACTTGCACAGAAAAGCCCCTTCTGAGATGCTGGACTGATGTGCGATATTCAGATTAACGCTAGGCATTTGACTCCCATCTGCACCTAGATTGGAAGAGAGTAGGGTTTCATACCGATTTCCGATTCCCCTGGTCATGCTATTCACAGTGCAGAAAGCGCCGTACAAGAGTTAATCACTCACTCACTCACTCACTCACTCACTCACTCACTCACTCACTCACTCACTCACTCACTCACTCACTCACTCACTCACTCACTCACTCACTCACTCACTCACTCACTCACTCACTCACTCACTCACTCATTCATTCATTCATTCATTCACTTATTCACTCACTCACTCATGTGAAAATCTGACTATTTAAATGTAAAAATACTACGAAACACTGAAAAAGAAGCCGATGGTAGACATGATTTCCATTTCCAAATGTACACAATGTTGGTTGTGATATATTTATACTCCAGCCAACAACGGTCGTTAAATCGATGTAGTTTTAATGTTGGGCCAGCGTTGTAGCCGGTGTACCAACATTAAAACAACATTGTTTAAAGACATCGTGGTTTGCTGTGTATAATATTTCAGTGCTCGAACGCTTCGAGCGCGTTTTAAATGTACCTTTTCACCCCACAAGGATTGACTAGAATTTATCAAGGATGCGAGCGGAGATACCAAACAACCCACCATTCGTAAATTATACCAGGCCTATATTTATAAAAGTGCGGGTATTTTCATGCACTTGAAACACGCAATTCTGGTTGCAAAATTAAAATATATTGGGTAGATTATAGATTAGAAGTGCAGAGAGCATGATGACGTTATTATTATCTTAAATATTGATGACACGATGCAATTGCAAGTGTGAGATCGTGAGCTGGAACGTTATAGAAACCATACCTCGCTCTTTTGCAAATGGTCTCGAAGAAGAATAATAAAGATTCTATCAATCAGGCTGAACGGCTGTGCCTGGACCTATTGTTTTTCTTCTGTGTATTGTCACAGCCGTTTGACAACTTGCCATGATCCGAGCTTGCGTGAGCAGGCCTAATTACCATTAACATGCGGTTATTGAAAGACCTTGCAAATGCCGAGGTGGTCTTTTATAATTATTTCGACTCAATTTCTTGAGGCCATGAATGAATGAACGTTATAAAATATAACGCGTATATAGAATAATTTATTATATTTATCGTAATCAATTATTAATATATACTAAGCTGCATCTCTTGGCTGTAATCACATAAATGACTTTGCTGTGCGTTAGTTTTCTCAACCGAATCAAGTGTTTCTACTTCTCATGGTTGTGATGAGAAACGCTGATGGGACGAATTGGGACTGCTAATTAATCTAATTAGTCTGAGTACATTTCTGCAAACACTGGAAATTAACTTTATGGTGGATGCATGCTGGGGTAACGTTTGTGACGCTGGTCCAGGATAAAACCAGTACAGAGTAAATATTGAGTTTTTACTACGACCGTCTTTGTAGAAATATAACAATATAACACATTTAGATGTGATACAGCGAAGATTTTTACAGTATTGTTTTATCCTGCGCAAACGTTTGTGCAGTCGAGTAATCAGTGGTGATCATGATAGTAACATTAGAAGTGCAAAACGTCGTCTCTCAATACATTAACCCTATGAGCACGGTAATATTTAAAATATTTCTAATGATCGTAGGCCCATAAAATAGGTATTCAAATGAAGCGGAAATAGCTGACGATTTCAAGTTGAAAAAAATTGGTTTCCATGGTTAATACACAAATATTTCCGCGTTGTAAAGTTTAGAATGAACACAGGGGCCTTGTCTGCAATAGTCGGGCCTCCAGTATGTGGCCTGGTGTCTGTCATGCCAGAGCTTGCGGGTTCGCCCCCACACTATGGCATTCAGATTGCAAAAAATATTTCCCCCCCAACTCGTAAATATTCTATATTGTGACCGTGAAGAATGATGTCTTAGCCTCAGACAACAAGTTCTCGTTTTTGTTTGGAAGCCCTTTCGAACATCAGTGTTGATTCTCTACTACACAGATCATGCTCGTGTGAAGGCTGAAGTTTACATGTAAGTTACGTTTGTTTGCAGGTCTCCGAGAAGCCAGTGCAGAAGCTTGTAGCGGAATACAGCTGGTAGGAAGAGCCACAAAATGTGAGAATAACATGCGAGGCCTCACCATGCTGGCACTAAGAGGGAAGCTGAACGCGGAAAACAGGGAGCAGGAATGCAGGTGTGTAGGGACCACATATGACCAAAATATATATGAAGTTATATAGCCTACTGCTATTGACTGAAAATACAAAAAAAAATTAGAGCACCGAATAAAACTATAAGCTAGTTTTATTTCCAGGTCTTATATTACCATGTAAAAATAAGCAGTCTGCAGTATACAACACTTTATACCACAACTCAGGTGTGTACAAAATAAAAAATACGGGAGTTTTGTTATTTAAATTAGGCGTAAAAACACCACAATTGACCCTCACTTCCTACGTAAAAGATGTAGGAGCGTATTATAATGTAACCTGTAACCTACCATGTGATGTATTAACGAGGTTACATTTGTGTACTGATTACATTATGCAGTACTTCAGCTGTCGTTACATTATACCATTCTACAGCAGTCTCCAGGGCTACACTGATCAACTGTAGTGCGAGTGAATTTTCCAGAATCATGTATATTGAAATCAGAGTGTCACTGTCCACAAACGTCATATCTACCGGACAAAGCCAAAAGGCAGTAGCAGCTGCTTACTTTTCAAGTAAGCAGTTACTGCCTTCAGGCTTTGCTCGGCAGAATTATCATCAGTGACATCCGGACCCGTCAGCAGGGGGCGCTCCCTGCGGTATGCCCACGTCGCACGTTATCATCAGTGATCATAACCTGGCCCGTATTCCCGAACAAGTTACGATAAATCGTAGGCTTCTGATTGGTCGAGATGGCAATCTCGACCAATCATGAGCCTACGATTAGCAGGTGCTTGTCCTTGATTCATAATAGATTGATTGTTGGCAAGTCAGCCGATGCGCAAATTTCTGAAGTGCTAACACAGCCAGCATGGGATGCTAGTCCAATATTGTCCTTCAATGCTGGACCATCGTCTGCGAGGCTGGGCCAACAATAAAGTACCTTTCTTTACACATTTGGTAGCCTATATTATAGCGCTGCAGCCAATTATCTGGTACAGGCGTTAGCAGAACGGTATTTTGTGAAGCTTTAAAACAAAATAATTAACAATTATTATAATCATCCCGACATCATTCGAGAGCATATTTTTCAACACTTCTACCCTTACGCAATCGCGCAACCACACCCTAAGAATGTACACACACGCGTTGGTATCATTTAAAACTCCTTGCTGAGGTCAATGCGCCTTTAAATCAATCAACCATTAAACAATCTACTCCATAATTTTGTCCTAAAGTTCATCACATGTGTAAACAAATTTATGTAGATTCCAAAATAATGTAGATTCTAAAAATAATCAATGGTTATCTGAGGACATTTTGCTGTCTAGCTGAATACGACAAGGCTGTCTTATATCCACCTTGCTGTTTATTAAAGCTACAGCTGCTGGATGTCCCTGCTCATTTTGTAATACTCTTCAGCAGAACTTAAATTTTGTAGATACATTATCATGTATTAATATTGTTTTAAAGAAGTAGAAAAATCATCTGATCATCAATTGCCTCTAAATATGGGAGCTTTGTTATTGAATTGATGCTATTTTTTGGTTTTATAAAGACAGAATTTAACTTGAATGTATGACTTTGTATGTGGTGAATAATGAAACAAACAAAAATAAACTGAAATACGGGGCCAAAGAAAAACAATAACTAAATAATGCACTCCACTATATTCTGACTGTGGTTGTATAAGTTACGCATAGATGGTTCGATTTATTTTATCAATTCTGATTCATTTGAAAAACAAATTGAAAACAAGAGTTATTATCAATCGATAACGTAATTTCAAGGAGGACACAAAATCAGCCTGGTTGGGCAGCGTTGCTTTTAACTTTTAAATATTCAACCATAAATCATGCCAAATATTTTCATTTTCAAAAAAATAATTATATAGTCACAAATAGTACATTGTAGAACGAAGCAAAAAATTCTGAATATCATTATTTCAAATGTGAATTCACTGTTTATTTCAGAGCATTTACTAAATCCAAGAAGTGTTTTGCTCAGGTGAAGAAGCACTGTGGACGAGATTTCACGTTGATGGATGAGATGCTGAGTAATGCTGAGAGAGGCGTGGGTCAGCTGTGTACGAATCAAGACGCGTTCAGACGTAAGTAGGTCAGCTGTGTACGAATCAAGACGCGTTCAGACGTAAGTAGGCCAGCTGTGTACGAATCAAGACGCGCTCAGACGTAAGTAGGTCAGCTGTGTACGAATCAAGACGCATTCAGACGTAAGTAGGCCAGCTGTGTACGAATCAAGACGCGTTCAGAAGTAAGTAGGCCAGCTGTGTACGAATCAAGACGCGTTCAGAAGTAAGTAGGCCAGCTGTGTACGAATCAAGACGCGTTCAGAAGTAAGTAGGTCAGCTGTGTACGAATCAAGACGCGTTCAGAAGTAAGTAGGTCAGCTGTGTACGAATCAAGACGCGTTCAGAAGTAAGTAGGCCAGCTGTGTACGAATTAAAACGCGTTCAGACGTAAGTAGGCCAGCTGTGTACGAATCAAGACGCGTTCAGAAGTAAGTAGGTCAGCTGTGTACGAATCAAGACGCGTTCAGAAGTAAGTAGGTCAGCTGTGTACGAATCAAGACGCGTTCAGAAGTAAGTAGGCCAGCTGTGTACGAATTAAAACGCGTTCAGACGTAAGTAGGCCAGCTGTGTGCGAATCAAGACGCGTTCAGAAGTAAGTAGGCCAGCTGTGTACTAATCAAGACCCGTTCAGACGTAAGTGGGTCAGCTGTGTACGAATCAAGACGCGTTCAGACAAAAGTAGTCCAGCTGTGTATGAATCAAGACACGTTGAGACATAAGTAGGCGAGCTGTGTACGAAGCAAGATGCGTTCAGACGTAAGTATGTCAGCGGTGTATGAATCAAGACGCGTTCAGACGTAAGTAGGTCAGCTGTGTAGAAATCAGACGCGTTCAAACATAAGTAGGTCAGCTGGGTATGAATCAAGATGCATTCAGACGCAAGGAGGCCAGCTGTGTACGAATCGAGACGCGTTCAGACGTAAGTAAGCCATATGTGTACGAATCAAGACGTAGGCCTAATTAGGACAATTGTGTATGAATCAAGACGAGTTCAGACGTAAGTAGGTCAGCTGTGTATGAACCAAGACGAGTTCAGACGTAAGTAGGTCAGCTGTGTATGAACCAAGACGAGTTCAGACGTACTATGTAATTGGGAGGTTACCATACATGTTACGTAATGGCAACGTTTTTCAACATTCATATTCACTCAAGCAGCAGTCCGATATACACCCAAATGTCAATCAATACAGTCATATCGATCTAAATATATGTCCTCAGATGTGGTTACATAATTAGCAGATGTATGCTGGCTCAATGTTGGAACAGCGTGGAATAGTGTAAATACATGTTTTCCAACAGCAAGTTAAGGTGTACTTAAAATTACGTCTGTCTTCCACCTCAGGTTACAGCAAACACTCGGGATGCTACGTGAGGCATGAAGTGGAACTTAGAAGATGCCTGAACGGCTTTGACGCCGCCGTCAATGAAACTCTCCCGGCGTCCAACTCTGACCACAACCACAACGAATTCTGCAGGTGAGTGTTGGGGGGGGGGGGGCGGAGGGGCGGTGGCGAGTCGTTGTACTTGATTCTTTTTATAATGAATTATTAGTCATTGGCGTATTATTTTTCACCCTCTTCATGATGCTTCAAATGCTTCAAAGCTCACATTCTGTATTCCCGAAAACTCCCAGCAAACACGAGACATCGACCCAATGTTGGTTCAATGTTGGTCCACCATCTACGACGCTGGAACAATATTGGCCCAGCAGTGGGTCGATGTCTCGTTTTTGCTGAGCGGAATTAATTTGATACAATTATCTATCAATTTTCTTAATTTGTCACCTACTTACAAGTCATCGTCATTCACTAGAACCCAGCAAACATTTATATACCATTTGAACAACGTCTTAACAATCCTTAACTTTCGTGCTACATATGCTACATGGACAAAATTATTCTTTAGTTTCACCAAGAAGGTTTCACACATTTCATTATCTTTTTTTTCTCTGTTTTTTTCTCTCCTTTCAAGCTGGTCAAGCTATTATTATTAAAATGCATCTCCTGAAAACTCTGTTTTTTCTAAACGATCTGTTGCTATTTTGCTTCAGATCGCTGAGCGACCTGACCCGCTGCGTGGACAGGAGGATCGAGAAGTCTTGCGGCCAGCAGGCCACCAGTCAGTTCTACGCTCTCCTAAAGTCTAAAGTGCCGGGCCAGCTAGCCGAAATCTGTCCGATAAACACCACCAATGTGTCTCCAAGTCCCTCAGCCGGATCCGTCCCCTCTAAATCACTGGTCGCCACCGTTGCCATGACAACGGCATGTGTAGCTTTAATACGACATGTTGTGTAGCCATATAGTTTACGTTAACGTGTAATTTTGTACAAATTGGTACATTACGATGTTTTTTTAAATTGCTTGACACAGTGTTATTGTTTTGTTCTCAATATTTAAAAAGTAAATACAATTATTGACTCCTAGGAGTCAGAGTGTCACATGTGCCACTCGAATAAGCAGCACATGTGACACTTTGTCTACTAGGGGACGATATTTTAACTGGAGAAGCCTCGCACCCCACCTACTGTAATCTACCCAGCAAACACGAAACGTACAATGCTGGGCCAACGTCGAAGACGTTGGGCCGGCGTTGTATAAATGTTATGCAAATATTTTGTGTTTTCTGGGTACACTATAATAAAAAATAAGTGTCTACAGTTAAGTTGGTCGATAACTAAGTTGATTACTAGGCCTGTTTTTTATTAGTTTTATTAATAAAGATATTTCTCATCCGCAGAATGATGATCTTGAATGTGAAATGTATAATACCGATGTTGTCAATAAATGGAATATTTAATGCATCATAATTAAACCGGTATTTATTCACCATGTCCAATAATGTATTCCTCGCATAGTATATATAGACAGGGAAAATTATGTGACTGTGTATTTTGATATACCGCTGGGGCATAGAGTTAGATATCAGGTTTTGTTTTATTAACCTTGTTTTAATTAGTAATGTAGCCGGTTTTTATTGTTAGAGATAGACTACGCTGCATCACAATAAAAAAACCATGATGTTTAACATTCCACGTATTAATATATAATTATTGACATCATTATGGAGCACTTGTTAACATTTCATCCGAAATAAATAACTGTTTTAGTGCATATTTACCATTTTTTAGAGTACATCTGTGTTTCAAGTCAGACCAAAATGAAAACAATTGTCATCCCAGTAAGCACAAAATATTTGTATGATATTTATACAACGTCGGCCCAACGTCTTCGACGTTGTTCGAACATTGTATAAATGTTATACAAATGTGTTTTTGTTTATTGGGCTGGGACGAGATGCCAGCCGCGGAGACACTATACGCTGCCTTAGAACGAGGCCTCGTTTTAATGGCCGATGGCGGCACTAAGAATTCTCATTTTGAGTGTGCTGGACTTGACGCTTGCGGTTTTGTGACGATTCTATATCTTTATCACCAATGGCTGGTCGATCAGGCAAGTTGTTTCGCATGTTCTATATTGCTGAAATTAATTTGGTTCACCAAACTGCATTGTATATCTTAGCCAAGATCTTGTCATCTTTGGTAAGCTATTTATTTGGTGAATTTTAAGGACCCGTTACGTTTTATTTATATAGTTTAGAAAACATTCATATCCTCATGTGAAACCAATTGTAGATTAATATTAGATCTCATTATTTTTGCAACCACGTAAGGTACTGTTTATGAACGGTCTTTTAATAAACACTTTTAAAATGTATATGTGTGTTTTGTAATTGATTAATGAGCTACAAGTTGATGTCTTAATGTAATAAAAAAGTAGAATGAATGCAGATCTATTGCGATATAATGTTAATTTATTTGCCACGAAAACATAAATATATTGTTCATTGTACAAACATGTATTGGTGTATATAATAAAGTTAATAAAAAGGAGGCTATAGTGTTAACAAAATACTACAAAATCATTTATTCATTTCATCACAGGCTATATTTAATTACATCCCAGGCACATTAACCGTTAAACTCAAAAAAAAAACAAATACCATATTTCAGTCATTTGTAGTTGTATTTTTTTATCCACATACATTAAAGCTACTTTTGGCTATAAGGTTACGTATATTTTTCTTGGTAGCGCAATGGCTCGACCGTCTGCCTGTGAATCACGAATGTGCTTGTGAATCTTGTTATCATATGCTCTTCCTCCGCGTTAGTGAATTTTACAAATTAAGAAAACATAAAGCCTTACATCGCTGATATATTTTTGTATAGACCATGGATTTTTCAATTTGTAATCTTTATAAATGTCTTAGTTATCTATATCTAAATTTTTACCCACTTAAAATTGTGTCTCGCTGCCTCAACCCACAACCTCAAGGGGGTTAAAATTAGCTGTATTCGTTTAATATGGGACAATAAAATGATTTTATTCGCAATAACTGATCAAACATGTTAAAAAACGTTTTTTTGTCGTGATTGGCGGTTTAACCCTTGCAGCGCGGGGATCGACTTTAGACAGAATCTGACGTCGGCTAAAGACGATCCCCGCACTGTAAGAATACAAATATTTGTAATGGTCGTATACCCTTAACATAGGTATTCAAATGAGTCGGAGGGAGCTGACTAAGACATTTATGGTGATTTCAAATAGAAAAAAACCCTTTGGTTTCCATGTTTTTTTTTACAAACATTGTCAGCGCTTTAAGTGTTCAGAGTAGATCGCTGACTTGGTGTCCCATCGTGTCATATCCTCCCCTTACAGATAGACTGTGATAGGGATCGCTGATTTGGTGTCCCATCGTGTCATATCCTCCCCTTACAGATAGACTGTGATAGGGATCGCTGATTTGGTGTCCCATCGTGTCATATCCTCCCCTTACAGATAGACTGTGATAGGGATCGCTGATTTGGTGTCCCATCGTGTCATATCCTCCCCTTACAGATAGACTGTGATAGGGATCGCTGATTTGGTGTCCCATCGTGTCATATCCTCCCCTTACAGATAGACTGTGATAGGGATCGCTGATTTGGTGTCCCATCGTGTCATATCCTCCCCTTACAGATAGACTGTGATAGGGATCGCTGATTTGGTGTCCCATCGTGTCATATCCTCCCCTTACAGATAGACTGTGATAGGGATCGCTGATTTGGTGTCCCATCGTGTCATATCCTCCCCTTACAGATAGACTGTGATAGGGATCGCTGATTTGGTGTCCCATCGTGTCATATCCTCCCCTTACAGATAGACTGTGATAGGGATCGCTGATTTGGTGTCCCATCGTGTCATATCCTCCCCTTACAGATAGACTGTGATAGGGATCACTGACTTGGTGTCCCATCGTGTCATATCCTCCCCGCACAGACAGACTGTGATAGGGATCGCTGATTTGGTGTCCCATCGTGTCATATCCTCCCCTCACAGATAGAATGTGATAGGGATCACTGACTTAGTGTCCCATCGTGTCATATCCTCCCCTTACAGATAGACTGTTATAGGGATCGCTGACTTGGTGTCCCATCGTGTCATATCCTCCCCTTACAGATAGACTGTTATAGGGATCGCTGACTTGGTGTCCCATCGTGTCATATCCTCCCCTTACAGATAGACTGTGGTCATATAATGCTAAACGCAAAATGTCTCTCATTTTAATGACGCATAAGTCTACATAGACTTCCCGCTAGTAAATATCTCTCTATCTATCTATAACGCTGAGCATGTGATGTCTGTGGTCTTAATAATGCTGAACGCGAGATGTTTGTCGTCATATTGTAATGCTGAACGCAACATATTTGTGATCATAGCATAATGCTGAACGCGAGATGTATGTGGTCATGTTATAATGCGGAAAACGCGAGATGACTCTGATCATATAAGGCCGAACGGGACAGACTCTGTATTGCATGATAGTTTGCATGATAGTTTTGATAGATGCAGACTTTGATCAGAAATTAAAATGCTCAGCCCATCTTCCACAGTTTTAACATGGAACAAATGCTCACGCTGTGTTGAGCTGCTTAGGGGTTTTGTAAAGTTAAAAAAATCAAAAAAATCCGAGAAAAACTCGAAAGTGGGTGGGTGGGTGGTTCAAACCCCAACTCGAATTCTTAATTTTTTTGGGAAATTGTTTTTTATTTTATTTTTGTGCTGTTTTTTGTTGTTGCACCTATTTCCCCAGAAAAAATAAGAAATTGGATAGGGGGTCTATCCAAGTTTTTCTCGGATTTTTTGCTTTTTTTTAACTTGACAAGACCCCTTATTGAGTGCAATTCAACAAGCATGGCCTTCATTAGTTTTATTTCAGGATTGGAGATTATTTTGAAATCGGAAACTTTGTTTTGAATAGTGTATGTCACAAAGTTAATATAACGGAGTTTGTTGTTTGGGTTTCCATTGGAAGTTGTGGGTCGGGCAGCGAGTCACAATGTCCAGTGGGTAAAATTGTAAAAAAATGATAAAAACTGGTATTTTAATGGTTAAAATAATAATACAGAGAAGCTTTAGATCTGGCAGATAAGCACTACATATGGTAATTCCCACCTTCAATCTTGGGAGAATATCCGGCCCTGTTTAGACTGTATGCGCAGAAAAGTTACCCATAGCGTCCATTTATTCATTCATTCATTCATTCATTCATTCATTCATTCATTCATTCATTCATTTCACGCTCCAAATAGTGACGAATAATAATGTAGTTCTAATGCCCTGGTGATTAAATGGCCAGGTGACAGCATAATTAATTCACTGTCTGTGGATAAAAGGGTGATGTGAAAAAAAACAGGCAGATCAAGCTGATTGTGTGGTTTAGCTTGCTGCCTACCAGTGTTGATTACTCCGGGGACTGGGTGACGACTGAGAGAGGTCTCTATCTTCATCCATCCCAGCAAGCACGGGACATTGACTCAATGCTAGGTTAATGTTGGGCCACCGTCGTAGATGGTACCTCAACATTCACCCAGTCATCCCGACGTACATGGACGACCTAAACATACTGAGGTCAAAAATATAACATGTAGAATTCTAACAACCACCAGCGCGCATGATTTAAACTCATTTCGGATGCAGCCTAGTGCGAGTTGACTGACAAATCATTGAGAATGATGTGCTTCTGGTTAATTAGAATTCTGCCTTATATTACGTGCAAAGGCAAGCAGCAGTAGCTGCTTATTTTCAAAGTAAACAGTTGATACTGTTTGCCTTTCCATTGCAGAATATATCGTCTCCTTAGATACGAAAGGGTGTATCTGCCACTTTGGAAAGTGGCAGATACACCCTTTCATATCTAAAGAGACGATATTTTCTGTGTTTCTGACCCGATATTATCGTCAGTCTGTCTATATCGGCTGTTGAAGGTGCGGATTGGATTCACTGGGTATTTTATCTTTACGGATAAATTATTATAATGAGACATACAATTAACCCTTTGCAGTCGTTTTAACCCTTTAACCGCCGGTGTCGCATATATTCGGGTTTTCATTTTTTATTAGAACATTAAGTACCACCTTTTAAACATGTGACAAAGATAAAATGTGACATCAAACAGCAATATTTGAAAAAAGCTGACTTCCATTTTGCCAAATCTGAATAATTTTCACTCACTTGATGTTGTGGATCGCGTCAGCGAGACACAACTTCAAGTGGGTGAAAATTCAAGTTGAATAATTTGGCGGTTAAATGGTTGAGCGGAATGAGAATGGCTGTTTAAACATGAGGTTAGCAAATTGTTGGTCTCAAATTAACCCTTTCAAGCCTGAATTTACCATTGTCATCTTCCTCCACTACAAGCCGCGAATAGCTGTCGCAATTTTCGACTTGTAGTGGATGAAGATGATTTGAAGTGGGTGAAAAATTAAAGAACATTGCCATGTATTGGTAAACCAGTTTCATGGAAATTTTCCTTCTAAAATCGTCCGTTCTAGGAAAATTAAGGCTGTTTTCAGGGATGTAAAATGATGCTTTAATGCATCGTGAGGGCTTAAGGGGTTGAACAATCATGAGTAATTTTCAACCTCTTAATATTGTGAATCGCCATTTGAGGCTATGGATCGTGGTAGGAGACACAACATCAAGTGATTAAAAATTAAAATAAATTAAATTAAATTAGATTACCTAATTAAATTTTCAACCACTTAAAGTTGTTTTCGGCTACGGCGATCAACAACCTGAAGTGGATAAAAATTACTCATAAAAAATGTTTACCTTGGGACCAAACATTTGCAAATCGTGATGCTTAACCCTTTAACCGCCGGTGCCGCATATATTCGGTTTTTTATTTTTTATTAGCACAATAAGCACCACCTTTTAAACATGTTGTTAAAGATAAAATGTGACATCAATCAGCAATATTTGAAAACAGTTGACCTCCATTTTGCCAAATCTGAATAATTTTCACTCACTTGATGTTGTGGATCGCGTCAGCGAGACACAACATCAAGTGGGTGAAAAATCAAGTTGAATAATTTGGCGGTTAAATGGTTAAGCGGAATGAGAATGGCTGTTTAAACATGAGGATTAGCAAATTGTTGGTCTCAAATTAACCCTTTCAAGCCTGAATTTACCATTGTCATCTTCCTCCACTACAAGCCGCGAATAGCTGTCGCAATTTTCGACTTGTAGTGGATGAAGATGATTTGAAGTGGGTGAAAAATTAAAGAACATTGCCATGTATTGGTAAACCAGTTTCATGGAAATTTTCCTTCTAAAATCGTCCGTTCTAGGAAAATTAAGTCTGTTTTCAGGGATGTAAAATGATGCTTTAATGCATCGTGAGGGCTTAAGGGGTTGAACAATCATGAGTAATTTCCAACCTCTTAATATTGTGAATCGCCATTTGAGGTTATGGATCGCAGTAGGGAGACACAACATCAAGTGATTAAAAATTAAAATAAATTAAATTAAATTAGATTACCTAATTAAATTTTCAACCACTTAAAGTTGTTTTCGGCTACGGCGATCAACAACCTGAAGTGGATAAAAATTACTCATAAAAAATGTTTACCTTGGGACCAAACATTTGCAAATCGTGATGCTTAACCCTTTAACCGCCGGTGCCGCATATATTCGGGTTTTTATTTTTTATTAGCACAATAAGTACCACCTTTTAAACATGTTGTTAAAGATAAAATGTGACATCAATCAGCAATATTTGATATAACGGAGTTTGTTGTTTGGGTTTCCATTGGAAGTTGTGGGTCGGGCAGCGAGTCACAATGTCCAGTGGGTAAAATTGTAAAAAAATGATAAAAACTGGTATTTTAATGGTTAAAATAATAATACAGAGAAGCTTTAGATCTGGCAGATAAGCACTACATATGGTAATTCCCACCTTCAATCTTGGGAGAATATCCGGCCCTGTTTAGACTGTATGCGCAGAAAAGTTACCCATAGCGTCCATTTATTCATTCATTCATTCATTCATTCATTCATTCATTCATTCATTCATTCATTCATTCATTCATTCATTTCACGCTCCAAATAGTGACGAATAATAATGTAGTTCTAATGCCCTGGTGATTAAATGGCCAGGTGACAGCATAATTAATTCACTGTCTGTGGATAAAAGGGTGATGTGAAAAAAACCAGGCAGATCAAGCTGATTGTGTGGTTTAGCTTGCTGCCTACCAGTGTTGATTACTCCGGGGACTGAGTGACGACTGAGAGAGGTCTCTATCTTCATCCATCCCAGCAAGCACGGGACATTGACTCAATGCTAGGTTAATGTTGGGCCACCGTCGTAGATGGTACCTCAACATTGACCAAGTCATCCCGACGTACCTGGACGACCTAAACATACTAAGGCTAAAAATATAACATGTAGAATTCTAACAACCACCAGCGCATGATTTTAGCTCATTTCGGATGCAGCCTAGTGCGAGTTGACTGACAAATCATTGAGAATGATGTGCTTCTGGTTAATTAGAATTCCGCCTTATATTACGTGCAAAGGCAAGCAGCAGTAGCTGCTTATTTTCAAAGTAAACAGTTGCTACTGTCTGCCTTTCCATTGCAGAATATATCGTCTCCTTAGATATGAAAGGGTGTATCTGCCACTTTGGAAAGTGGCAGATACACCCTTTCATATCTAAGGAGACGATATGTTCTGTGTTTCTGACCCGTTATTATCGTCAGTCTGTCTATATCGGCTGTTGAGGGTGCGGATTGGATTCACTGGGGATTTATCGTTACGGATAAATTATTATAATGAGACATACAATTAACCCTTTGCAATCGTTTTAACCCTTTAATCGCCGGTGCCGCATATATTCGGTTTTTTATTTTTTATTAGCACAATAAGTACCACCTTTTAAACATGTTGTTAAAGATAAAATGTGACATCAATCAGCAATATTTGAAAACAGTTGACCTCCATTTTGCCAAATCTGAATAATTTTCACTCACTTGATGTTGTGGATCGCGTCAGCGAGACACAACTTCAAGTGGGTGAAAATTGAAGTTGAATAATTTGGCGGTTAAATGGTTAAGCGGAATGATAATGGCTGTTTAAACATGAGGATTAGCAAATTGTTGGTCTCAAATTAACCCTTTCAAGCCTGAATTTACCATTGTCATCTTCCTCCACTACAAGCCGCGAATAGCTGTCGCAATTTTCGACTTGTAGTGGATGAAGATGATTTGAAGTGGGTGAAAAATTAAAGAACATTGCCATGTATTGGTAAACCAGTTTCTTGGAAATTTTCCTTCTAAAATCGTCCGTTCTAGGAAAATTAAGTCTGTTTTCAGGGATGTAAAATGATGCTTTAATGCATCGTGAGGGCTTAAGGGGTTGAACAATCATGAGTAATTTTCAACCTCTTAATATTGTTAATCGCCATTTGAGGTTATGGATCGCGGTAGGGAGACACAACATCAAGTGATTAAAAATTAAAATAAATTAAATTAAATTAGATTACCTAATTAAATTTTCAACCACTTAAAGTTGTTTTCGGCTACGGCGATCAACAACCTGAAGTGGATAAAAATTACTCATAAAAAATGTTTACCTTGGGACCAAACATTTGCAAATCGTGATGCTTAACCCTTTAACCGCCGGTGCCGCATATATTCGGTTTTTTATTTTTTATTAGCACAATAAGTACCACCTTTTAAACATGTTGTTAAAGATAAAATGTGACATCAATCAGCAATATTTGAAAACAGTTGACCTCCATTTTGCCAAATCTGAATAATTTTCACTCACTTGATGTTGTGGATCGCGTCAGCGAGACACAACTTCAAGTGGGTGAAAATTCAAGTTGAATAATTTGGCGGTTAAATGGTTAAGCGGAATGATAATGGCTGTTTAAACATGAGGATTAGCAAATTGTTGGTCTCAAATTAACCCTTTCAAGCCTGAATTTACCATTGTCATCTTCCTCCACTACAAGCCGCGAATAGCTGTCGCAATTTTCGACTTGTAGTGAATGAAGATGATTTGAAGTGGGTGAAAAATTAGAGAACATTGCCATGTATTGGTAAACCAGTTTCATGGAAATTTTCCTTCCAAAATCGTCCGTTCTAGGAAAATTAAGTCTGTTTTCAGGGATGTAAAATGATGCTTTAATGCATCGTGAGGGCTTAAGGGGTTGAACAATCATGAGTAATTTTCAACCTCTTAATATTGTGAATCGCCATTTGAGGTTATGGATCGCGGTAGGGAGACACAACATCAAGTGATTAAAAATTAAAATAAATTAAATTAAATTAGATTACCTAATTAAATTTTCAACCACTTAAAGTTGTTTTCGGCTACGGCGATCAACAACCTGAAGTGGATAAAAATTACTCATAAAAAATGTTTACCTTGGGACCAAACATTTGCAAATCGTGATGCTTAACCCTTTAACCGCCGGTGCCGCATATATTCGGGTTTTTATTTTTTATTAGCACAATAAGTACCACCTTTTAAACATGTTGTTAAAGATAAAATGTGACATCAATCAGCAATATTTGAAAACAGTTTACCTCCATTTTGCCAAATCTGAATAATTTTCACTCACTTGATGTTGTGGATCGCGTCAGCAAGACACAACTTCAAGTGGGTGAAAATTCAAGTTGAATAATTTGGCGGTTAAATGGTTAAGCGGAATGATAATGGCTGTTTAAACATGAGGATTAGCAAATTGTTGGTCTCAAATTAACCCTTTCAAGCCTGAATTTACCATTGTCATCTTCCTCCACTACAAGCCGCGAATAGCTGTCGCAATTTTCGACTTGTAGTGGATGAAGATGATTTGAAGTGGGTGAAAAATTAAAGAACATTGCCATGTATTGGTAAACCAGTTTCATGGAAATTTTCCTTCTAAAATCGTCCGTTCTAGGAAAATTAAGTCTGTTTTCAGGGATGTAAAATGATGCTTTAATGCATCGTGAGGGCTTAAGGGGTTGAACAATCATGAGTAATTTTCAACCTCTTAATATTGTGAATCGCCATTTGAGGTTATGGATCGCGGTAGGGAGACACAACATCAAGTGATTAAAAATTAAAATAAATTAAATTAAATTAGATTACCTAATTAAATTTTCAACCACTTAAAGTTGTTTTCGGCTACGGCGATCAACAACCTGAAGTGGATAAAAATTACTCATAAAAAATGTTTACCTTGGGACCAAACATTTGCAAATCGTGATGCTTAACCCTTTAACCGCCGGTGCCGCATATATTCGGTTTTTTATTTTTTATTAGCACAATAAGTACCACCTTTTAAACATGTTGTTAAAGATAAAATGTGACATCAATCAGCAATATTTGAAAACAGTTGACCTCCATTTTGCCAAATCTGAATAATTTTCACTCACTTGATGTTGTGGATCGCGTCAGCGAGACACAACTTCAAGTGGGTGAAAATTCAAGTTGAATAATTTGGCGGTTAAATGGCTAAGCGGAATGATAATGGCTGTTTAAACATGAGGATTAGCAAATTGTTGGTCTCAAATTAACCCTTTCAAGCCTGAATTTACCATTGTCATCTTCCTCCACTACAAGCCGCGAATAGCTGTCGCAATTTTCGACTTGTAGTGAATGAAGATGATTTGAAGTGGGTGAAAAATTAAAGAACATTGCCATGTATTGGTAAACCAGTTTCATGGAAATTTTCCTTCTAAAATCGTCCGTTCTAGGAAAATTAAGTCTGTTTTCAGGGATGTAAAATGATGCTTTAATGCATCGTGAGGGTTTAAGGGGTTGAACAATCATGAGTAATTTTCAACCTCTTAATATTGTGAATCGCCATTTGAGGTTATGGATCGCGGTGTGGAGACACAACATCAAGTGATTAAAAATTAAAATAAATTAAATTAAATTAGATTACCTAATTAAATTTTCAACCACTTAAAGTTGTTTTCGGCTACGGCGATCAACAACCTGAAGTGGATAAAAATTACTCATAAAAAATGTTTACCTTGGGACCAAACATTTGCAAATCGTGATGCTTAACCCTTTAACCGCCGGTGCCGCATATATTCGGGTTTTTATTTTTTATTAGCACAATAAGTACCACCTTTTAAACATGTTGTTAAAGATAAAATGTGACATCAATCAGCAATATTTGAAAACAGTTTACCTCCATTTTGCCAAATCTGAATAATTTTCACTCACTTGATGTTGTGGATCGCGTCAGCGAGACACAACTTCAAGTGGGTGAAAATTCAAGTTGAATAATTTGGCGGTTAAATGGTTAAGCGGAATGAGAATGGCTGTTTAAACATGAGGATTAGCAAATTGTTGGTCTCAAATTAACCCTTTCAAGCCTGAATTTACCATTGTCATCTTCCTCCACTACAAGCCGCGAATAGCTGTCGCAATTTTCGACTTGTAGTGGATGAAGATGATTTGAAGTGGGTGAAAAATTAAAGAACATTGCCATGTATTTGTAAACCAGTTTCATGGAAATTTTCCTTCTGAAACCGTCAGTTGTAGGAAAATTAAGTATGTTTTCAGGGATTTAAAATGATGCTCTAATGCATCGTGAGGGCTTAAAGGGTTGAACAATCATGAGTAATTTTCAACCTCTTAATATTGTGAATCGCCATTTGAGGTTATGGATCGCGGTAGGGAGACACAACATCAAGTGATTAAAAATTAAAATAAATTAAATTAAATTAGATTACCTAATTAAATTTTCAACCACTTAAAGTTTTTTTCGGCTACGGCGATCAACAACTTGAAGTGGATAAAAAATACTCATAAAAGATGTTTAACTTGAGAGCAAACATTTGCAAATCGTGATTTTTAACCCTTTAACCGCCGGTGCCGCATATATTTGGGTTTTCATTTTTTATCAGCACAATACGTACCACCTTTTAAACATGTTAAAGATAAAATGTGACATCGATCAGCAATATTTGAAAACAGATGACTTCCATTTTGTCAAATCTGAATAATTTTCACTCACCTGAAGTTGTGGATCGCGTCAGCGAGACACAACTTCAAGTGGGTGAAAATTCAGATTGAATAATTTGGCGGTTAAAGGGTTGAGCCCTCATGTCACTCTCAGCAGCAGTGACAGCTAATAAAACGGATTCAAAAAGATTAACTCTTAAAGCGCTGAGACATTTTTGTATAAACTATGGAGACCAAATGGGTTTTTTCAATTTGAAATCATCATAAATGTTTTTAGTTGGCTCTTTCTGATTCATTCGAATACCTATGTTATGGGTCTGTGGCCATTATAAATATGGTCACCCTTACAGTGCGGGGATCGACTTTAGACGTCAGAATCTGACGTCTACAGACGTCAGATTCTGACGACTAAAGTCGATCCCCGCGCTGTGAGGGTTAATAATGGTGCTTAGGAAGGAAAGGGTTAAAATAATATAGCCGCCGTCCGAGAACTGGTCACTAGTAGCATGCGTAGAAAAATTGGGAAGGATACAATAAAAACTGTTCAAGTTATCGCGCCCACAAGGTCGAATTATTGACGTAAAATGCGAAAAATAACATTAATTTTTTTCAGCCATTATTGAACTTGTCCGAGAAAATGGTCCTTAGTAACATGCATAACAAATTTGGGAAGGATATTTGAAAAAACTGTTCAAGTTATCGTGCCCACAAGTAAATGTTAACGCCGACAAACGCCGAACTTCAATTGCAATATCCTACCTTTTTTAATTAAAATTAAAAGGAAGGCTGAAAACTGAGATAGTCTCTAAAATGTTATTTTTATAATAATAATTATGTGACCCGCCATGCGAAAAGGTAGGCCTACATTCCGGCGGCTTTATTACTATTATTAATTAACTCATTTAAAATTTTATTTTAATGATTACATGACTAAATTTGCAATATTAAAATCTTAATAATACAAGAAGTAGGACTTCTAACTATTTTTTTCAGGTGATGAAACAAGAACGACACGGCTATTAAAGCAACAAAGAAAATATTTATTTTTATCTCGCTGCCCTTTTTGCGTGGAGGGTCAAATGTGATGAAAAAAGTATACAGCTTACTAGATAAACTTGGTAAAAACACGTAGTGGGTCTATTTAAAGTAGGAATTATTATGTTGGTCTGATCAGAGCATCTTAGTCGCTGATCACCTCTTGTGAACCAGAAGGAGTCCCAGCAAACGCGAAACATCAACCCAATGTTGCCCCAAGCTGGTCCACCGTCTACGACGCTTGCCCAACATTGGACCAACTTTGGGTTGATGTATCGGGTTTGCTGGAGTATTTGTGGGCTAGAAGTGCGTCCCTGTCAGCTTAGACCTGCCCGGCATGGGAATGCTTCTAATTCAGGCTGATAAAGGATATCCCGCCAAATTGGACCTGGGGACGTGGGCCAACCAGACGCCGGCCAAACCAAAAGTTACCGTCCGTATCACCCAATCTCCAGATGAGGTCGGCTTCCTCAAGCACGAGTGGCTGAACCAATGTTGGTTTGATGCTGGGCCACCGTCGTAGACGGTGGCCAAGCATCGAACCAACATTGGTGCAAAAAAATGCAGGTATTGCCGATTGTCTTTACAATCTTGGGGCCCATCCCACGAATCATCTTAAAATTAAGATCATCCTAACTTTCTCTTATTTGCATAAAAAAATTAAGATGATCTTAACTTTTCTAATGCAAACTAGAGAAAGTTAAGATAATGTTAATTTTAAGATGGTTCGTAGGGTTTGACCCTGGGCCCGTATTCTTGTAGCCTACATTTAGTTACGATATATCGCAGGCAGTACAAGATAACACACAATGTTCAACCACTTAAAGTTGTGACCCGTGTCTCGCCATCGCAATCCACAACTTCAAGTGGTTGAAAATTACTGTTTAATTTGTGCCCAACATTTGCAAATCTTGATGTTTAATGACTAATTTCCTTCCCAATAACCATGGGTTAGCTGTTATTTAATATGCTAATACAGCAGATAGAAACGAGTATAGTCGTACTTAGAGCTTAACGGGTCAGCAGATTAAAAAAATTATAGATAATTGTCCGTAAAATGTCTACCTTTGTGTAATATTTTCAAGAAAAGTGAGTTTAAAAACACGGAAAAATGGGCCTAATTAAACAACTGTTAAAACTTACAGGCCATGCGTCCAACAGAATGCAATAGTGCCTGTGTGTAGGCCTAGGCTCTATATCTTCATAATACTAAAATATGCGTTTTATTTTATTCCCATCGCCGCATTAAGAGCAAGTTCCCAAATCATAGCAAGTCCATTATAGTCTACTTGAGCGACATCTATGAGTTGATAATTCCACCAAAGCTCAAAACACTTAGTACTGGCTCGTAGTTGGGCGTTGAGTTTGCAAGCTAACTGACTTTATTACTGCGGGAATCACGAAACAGTTGACCCCACAAATGTGTATTGACAGTAATAGTAATAGTTTATTAGCATTAGACATTACAGTCTGTGAGCATACAATACAAAATCAAAAATAATACAAACACTGTTATAATATGTACAAACGAAGTACCCGTCCAGAAGACGACAGGTATTTAAAAAAACTACAAATACATAGAACAGCCCGTTCTATATATTTGTGAGAATTGAAGAAAGAAAAAAGAGCATAGTGAATTATTAGAAGGACAACATTAAAAAAAAAAGATAAATCACAAAGAATATAGAGGGTTTACTAAAAACAAAAAATTAGCTAGTTTTCTCACTGTTGGTCCATGAGTGGATGTAAGTAAAGTTAATAGTTTGAACATGTTTGGCCGAGTTACAAATAGTTTGGGTAGAATATGTCTAAATCTGTCAGCTATCGGAAATTAAAAATACAATGGTATTCGTCGCCAAAGACGCCACATGTACTACATAAACGTGCATTATACACTAACCTGTTTCTCCCTCTACTTAATAAAACATTGGAAAGGCTGTGTTTTTTGTACGAAATTTTGTAAGTGCAATTCTGTGTTTAAGTGGCATAGTTATATTTAAATAGTCAGAAAAAGAAAACGATACATGCAAATCCTTATACAACATACAACTCGACCTTTGGCTTATAATTCCAAACCATTGCTGTATATATTGGTCACACAATCTTTGCTTACACGAAGTTATAAAATAAAGCTCATTCGCTACAAACTGTTCGGTCCACACGAGTCCAAACCCTAGACTGTTAATTAGACTTTTAACCAGACTTGCCCAATTTATTACACGATTATCACTTAGAGTTGCATTGTACAATACATTATAAATTTGTTTCATCAATGGGCATGCCTTACCGTTAACAATTTTCACCCAATATTTCAAAATTCTAATTTCCCTGTTGATGAGCATTGGAAAACGTCCTAGTTCTCCATAGACCATTTCATTAGTGGTACAGTTTGGAACTTTGAGTAACCATTTACAAAACTTCAAATTAACTCTCTCAACTGCTAAAGAAGCGTGGAATCCCCAAATTCCAGACGCATATAAAATGACCGGAGCAACAAGTTTATCAAAAAGCCTACATAATATAGGAGCGCTGGGGTTCACCAATTCGTGAACGTTTTAAAGCATAGAAAACACGTAAGCCCCTATCAGCAATATTTCTTTGAGTACATGAACATTTTCCAGTGTATGATAAATTAAGGCCAAGGTGAGTGATAACATCAACAATTTCAAGTTTAATGTCACCATAAAACCAAAAATCATTATGAGATAATACACCACCCTTTCGAAATACAACCATCTTTGTTTTGTCTGCATTTACAAATAGTCCCCATTTAGTACAATAGTTATATAAACAGTCCAAAGAGTCTTGAAGACATTCCCTATTGGCTGATATCAGTGTTGAGTCATCAGCGTATAAAATTAGACATAGTTTTAAATCACCAACTGTAACACCTTCTACACCCTTAGACTCCAAACAATATTTAAGGTCGTTGACAAACATACAAAATAAAAATGGTGATAAACTTTCTCCTTGTCGAACACCCAGAAAACATTCAAATGTTTTAGAAGTATTTCCCATATATTTAACTTTTGATTTAACTTCATTATACATACTCCTAATTATATTTAAAATGTTCCCACGTATACCGGATGTAATTAGCTTAGACCATAGACAGTCCCTATTGACATAATCAAAGGCTTTTCTAAAATCTACAAAAGCTGTATAAACTTTACCCCCTTTCTCTGTCACCAGATTAATTAAACTGTGGAGTACGAATATGTTGTCAATGGTAGATCTTTTTTCGCGAAAACCCCCTTGCTCTTCAATCAATATTCCATAACTTTCAGCCCAAAATGTTAAGTGATTATTTAAAACTCGTGTAAATAATTTACCAAAAACACTCAAAAGAGTAATACGTCTATAATTATCCACTGCACCCTTGTTACCTTTTTTATGAATTGGTATAATGACACCTTCGGTCCAACTTTTTGGAAAGTGACCACTCATAAGAATAACATTAAAAAGAGCTGTTATTTTACTAGCTAATATATCACATGTGTAGATTAAAAAATTCATTAATGAATACATCGGGCCCAGAACTTTCACCATGTTTTAACTGTTTTATCGCTTTTATAACTTCCCTTTCTGTGATAGGAACATTCATTTCGTCAGTTGAATCAACAAGTACACCATTGTCATATAAACAAATAGATTCAAAAACATCTTCATCAGCAATAAAATGTACATCTGCGGGATTATCAAGCTTTTTAAAATAAGTATACAAATCATTTACATCCAAACCATGGCTGTTAGTTGTTTTTCGATCTCTCAATAACTTCCAAAAATCACGCGCATTTGATGTTTCAGCGTTAATTAGTTGTTGCGTTTTTGCTTGGTCAACTTTTAAGCGACACCGTTTAGCACATGTTGTATATCTATTTCTTGCTTTTACAAGCTTCGTCCGCGAATCGTCAGATTTAGATATACGGTGTTGCTTCAACATATTTAAAAAATCATGTTTTAGTTGTGTATATTCGTCTGTCATCCAGTCTGGTTTGCCACGTCTAAGTGAGTCAGTGGCTTTGATAGAAATAGTCTTACCAAAGAAGGGATCTGCACATTTCGTTATTATAGCAGAAAAATCACTCACTAGGTTATTTACATCATTTGAGCTTAAATCTGTATCAATTTCGTTAAATAAATCTATAATTTTTGGGCACATATCTTATATGTATTTAAATTGGATAAAAATTGCACTTTGTGCTCGTCATCCCACTGATATTTGAAATTCATTCTTCTATTATAGCTTTCCTTGGTGAGTTTATAATTTCCATTAGGTATTTTAATTACAAATGCAACAAGACAATGATCTGAGTAAACAGTTGCAGGACAGGACAGCTTTTCCTCAAACATTGTACACTCCGCCAATGCTGGTTCAATGTTGGGCCAGCATCGCAGACGTTGGTCTAACATTAAAACAGCATTGGGTCAATGTGTCGTTTTAGTAGTAAGTTTTAAGTAGTGGGGTTCGTTAGAAATAAACATTTTGAATCAGTGAAGTGAAACGACTGACTGGCTTTAACCTTTTCAAGCCTGACTTTCCCATTGTCATCTTCATCCACTACAAGCCGCGAGTTGCTGTCGCAATTCTCGCCTTGTAGTGGATGAAAATGATTTGATGTGGTTTAAAAATTTAGGAAAATTGCTATGTAATGGTAAACCAGTTTCATTCTAAAACCCTTGGTTGCAGGAAAATTAAGTCTATTTTCAGGGTTGTAAAATGATGCATTATTGCATCGTGAGAGCTTAAAGGGTTAATGCTCAACAAAAGCGACGATCAGCAGCTCATAACTTACAGTACGGGTTATGAATATCAATGTTACGAAACAGTCTTATCAAAATGATTATAATCAAACTAAACAGAGCGGCGCACTAAAAATCTTAGAATTAGTATTATCTTAAATGTATCTTATTTTCATTAGAAAAGTTCAGATAAATCTATTTTTTTCTAATGGAAATGGAAGAAAATAAAGATAATCTTAATTTCAAGATTCTCAGTATACCAGGAGACCTCAGACCCTGGCCACGTAAGTCATCTGCAAATTGTACCACACACTATCAATGTGTAACACGCAGTGTCACATTATAAGATGCGTAATTACGCATATATTTTTTTATACTATTTTTTTATTAAAATATATTTATACAGGTTGTATACATATCAGCAAAGAAGCTATTTGAAAAAATATATATATATTCAATAATACAATACAGTTCTAACCAAGAGCGCTGACGCTAACGATATCCCCCGTCAATAATTAAAGTCAATAATGGCCTCAAAGTCAAAGGTTAAAAAATGGGTTAAAGGTCACAACCCCCCAAAAAGCACATCTACACCCCCTCAGGGATGTGTGTGGCAATATGAATCCAGCAAACGCTTTCCGAGCTACAGTTTATCATCCGTAAAATAAACTTATCTTCTGCAATCAATTGAAGTCAATAATGGCCTCAAAATCAAACGTGAAAAATTGGGTCGAAGATCACAACCCCCAAAAGGCACATCTACACTCCCTGAGGGATATGTGTATGCAATATGAAAACAATCAAGCAAATACTTTCTGAGATATCATCCGGAAACTGAACTTATCATCCGCCATCAATTAAAGTCAATGATGGCCTCAAAATTGAAGGTCAACAATTAGGTCAAAGGTCATAACCCCAAAAGGCACATCTACACCCCCTGAGAGATGTGTATGTGCAGAATGAAAACAATCCAGCAAAGGCCTCGTGAGATATCGTCCGTAAACTGAACTTGTCATCCAAAATCAAATAAAGTCAATAATCGCCTAAAAATCAAAGGTAAAAAATGAGGTCAAAGGTCATAACCCTAAAAAGGCACATGTACACCCCCTCAGGGATGTGTGTGTGCAGTATGAAAACAATTCAGCAAACGCTTTGCGAGATATCGTCCGGAAACTGAACTTATCATCCGCAATCAATTGAAGTCAATAATCGCCTTAAAATCAAAGGTCAAAAATTAGGTCAAAGGTCATAACCCCCAAAAGTCACATATACACCCCCTGAGGGATTGGTGTGTGCAGTATGAAAACAATCCAGGAAACACTTTGCGAGATTTCGTCCGGAAACTGAACTTATTATCCGCAATCAATTAAAGTTGATAATCGCCTCAAAATCAAAGGTCAAAAACTAGGTCAAAGGTCATAACCCACAAAAGGCACATCTACACCCCCTAAGGGATGTCTGTATGCAATATGAAAGCAATCCGGCTAACGGTTTCAGAGATATCGTCCGGAAACGAAACACAGACGCACGGCCGCACGGCCAGACATGGTGATGACAATATCCCCCGCCCCTACTTCGTGGGCGGGGGATAATAATGTGATATTGTAAATGGTATATATACAAATTAAAATATCCATAATCTAATCATAGCTACACTGAAAATCAATTTAATTAACACTGACATATAGAACTCTTTTAAAAGCACATGTTATTATGTGAATATCAGATACACATAGAATCAAGTTAATGTTAAAAGCGGCATCACCGTGATAGCAGTGTAAATACCAACATAAAACACATTTTTGTAAGTGGTAAAAAATCACCTTGGAAAGTAACATTAGGACATGTTGACATATACACAGGATAACAGTAGACATAAGCTTTTAATAAGCAAAAAGATAAGTTTTGAAAATATGCCATTATTTATGGTGCACAAGTACATGTACGCACAGCTTGATTGAATTTACGCACACAGGTCTATTTTGTTGCTATGTGTAACTTGACATGCCATGTTTCTGTTTCTCATGCTGTTACTTTGTCCTGCGTGGTTCTGGCACGTCCCAGCAAACACTATATTAACATGATTAATCCAATGTTTTATTTGATGTGGGGCCAGCGTCGTTTTTTTATAACATTTAAGATAATGATTTTATTGACCATGTTTGATAAGACGAGGGTTTTGTTGATATTTCACATTTTCAGCACACGTGCTTATTGCAAAGAGTAAAATCCTCAACAATATCACACCTTAACCCAAGCAGAATTTCATGAATTTGTACATATTGTTGTTGTTTAGAAAACAAATTTGTGCGGAAGCGATTAGTCATGTTAGTCGGCGGGGGCTGATTAGACTTAATAATTATAATTAAAATGATTTCTGATAGGAATGTACTGCCAAATACATTCTGTCTTTATCTAAAGTTCATCCCGGTTGTTAAATAGTCCACCATTAATTAACTTCAGCATTTTCGGTTCCTTGTTTCTAAGATTCTTGATGCGATGAAATATATTTTCAGTTGTGATTCGACGGACATTACGCAATAAATTATCATCTTGAATAAAGAAGTGTTTCAGCTCATGATTCTCCAAAGCCATTTGTAACCTTAAGAGAAGATCCATAACTCGAGTACCAAGTAAATCAGAGGACCACCTTTTACCAGGATTTTCTTTTAATTCGTCAAGAAGTATAGTTTTGTAAACATAGGAGCTGAGTCCTTTTAGGGCGGTATCTTCCTGTGCCATGGCTTTAAGGACCCGAACTGCTGCTTTTCTACACCCGCCATCTTGATCCATTGCATTGAATATGTCGCGCTCATCGAGAGAGAATGACATGTACCATGCATGAGCGACAGCTTCATCTTGAACTTTCTTTTCTTTTATGATGCTCTTGTAGGGCAGAGCCACGTAGCTCTTCCGTGACTGTAGCTTGTAACAAGGTACCAGATCCACAGAAAACCAGAAGCTTCCATTCTCATTCTTCACGTCCATCTGTACAGCCGGCCCATGTTTCCTAAATTGAACGTCCCTCTTTATATCTGCATCGTAGTTCCTGAGATGTTGTAAGTGCCCAAAGTACTTTTCAGCTAGTTTCTTGCCAGACATACGACCATTCTCGTCTAGATAGTGCGAGAACATGACAGCAGCCTTGCTGTCTACTGGTATCAATTCTCGGTGGCTGGGATAACCAGGTATATCTTTTTCCATCAAATTGCTTGCCTCAATCTCTAGAACTACGTCAAAGTCTAATTTATTATCACTAACTTTCAGTCCTTGGAAAGAGCTGCCAGTATATTCAACTTTACATCGGAGACCGTTTCCTTCCATATAGGGCACTATTTTCTCGTTCATATACATTATCAATACAGCTTTCGCCTTTTCCATTGGAGGCTCTTTGCCGTGATTATTGTGAAACCTCCAGATGTCTTCATTGTACTCTTTGCTTTCATGCCAGTCTCTATTCTCACTCTACAAAAAACTGTAAATTGGTAAAATTGACTCCTGATTATGGATGTAAAACAAATACAATAAAGTGGAATTCTTCGGTTTATTGGAGCTGATTTTGTCATTTTGTGCTCATGGCAAAGCTAATCGGGATACCCGAGACTGAGTTCCGAAGTTCCCAAGATCTCCGTGTTAACTACATATACAGGGTTGGGTTAGTGTTCCCTTCCCTGTATTAGCGTTATCCGCCGAATGTGATATAAATTATTTCTCACATTCTGTAGTGTTATTTACACCATGTCACGTATATTGTTTTCATGGTAGTCAGCTATGTCGCACCCGTACTGCAGGTTCAACGGTAGTTTATGGCAGTTATGTCATGTCTGAGTTGATCGTATGACAAAATATAAACAAAAAAATAAACAAAAAGAGGCGCAAAATCCGGCGCAGTACACAATGAAAGACGCGACGCAAGAAGTGGTACAAAGCGTAGCACAGGACGCAATGCAAGAAGCAGTGCAATATGTGGGGATATGAAGCAACACAAGAAGTTGCGCAAGACGCGGCGTGTGAAACAGCGAAAAAGAGGTACAAAACCACAATACGCAAACCAACACGCGGCAGCAAAAAACGCGAATCACAGCACAAGATGCAGCGCAATACGCAACGCAAGATGCAGCACAATTTAAATAATAGTAGGAAATTAAATGTGGTCTGTTATCATGGTAAAAATAAAAAACTATCGATCAATACGATAAAAAGACGCCGCGCAAAACAAGGAACGCCGGAACTTGGGAACTTGAAGTTCCGGGAACTTGGGAACGTCGGAACTCACTCTCAGGTATCCCAAAGTAACCTTAGTAGACTCTCCTTTATGTATAACAGAAATGACTATAGAGTTTATCCCTTTCCTAGGACTTATTTTAAGCCCTGTTCGATTCGCACTGATCTCAAAATAGTTTAGTGATAAGGTTTGCTTCGGGTTGTATTTCTGAAACAATTGATAGCAGCACAGTTGCCATCAATCTAGAAATAGTTTGAGCCAAATAAACCATCTGTTTTTGGCAATCCAATTCCAGCTCCAAATGTACAGCCAATCTAAAATAGTTTAAGCCAAAGAACCGCGTAGTTTTGGAAACCGGTTCAAGATCCAAACGACATACTTTTAAACAGGCAGGTTTGATGGTTTGGTCAATACAATTCTAGTTTGGACTGATCTGGTGCGAATCAAACGCTCTGGATTGGTAAACCTGTTTAAGATCGGTGCGAATCGAGCAGGGCCTGACTTACGCTCAGCTGTCGTTGACATAGTAGAGAGTAGTATGGGTATAGTCCATGGGCCAGATATGAACACACTCCCCCCCCCCCCCCCCCCCTGGGGATTTTGGAAGACAGTGATTTTTGGACACATTGTTATGTGGCTATTCAATATCTGCTTTTTTGCACTCAAAATATTGGGGCATAAAAAAATACTGGGTCATTAAACATATACACCCCCCTGAATTTTAAGCAGTAAATTTAATTTTAAAAAAGTATTTTTTTCAACTGCAGGTATTTATTCCAAAGATTAAACACTAGTTACGTGTTAAATGTGTTAAATTGGTGATTTTATTCTGGTTTCTCAATATGCCCATATGATGTAAACATGTCCATAGAATAGAACTGCAAAAGTTTTTTTATTATTTTTATGCTGCGCATTTATCAGTTAGGCTAGATATAGCGACGAAATTCTCGTATTTCTTATTTTTGACATGGTTGTCCAGAATTAGACAACGAGAGAAATAGCGTCTTACAAAAACGTGCCGAGAATAATAACTTTAAAGTTCCGTTGTAAAATCAATATATTTGGGCTTAGCTCAAATATAATAATCCACTGGTGAAAGAATTATTCAAATTAATATACCTTTATTTTACCTACATGCATGTATTTATTTATTAATTGGGTCATTAAGTATCACAGACAGAATAAATTTAACCAAAACACAGTCTAATTTCCTGAGAATTATTTGTCTTTAATGCACCGATATGTTTATGAATTGATACCAACTTTTAATATGTTACAAAAGTTTATTGACCAATAATTAATCCGTTATGTTGTTAAAAAAGCTTACCAATGTCAAAGTAAAGGTGCCGGTGACAAGTTCTCTAATGCACAAGTTATGTTAACAACACTTAACTTCGCAACTTTACCATTGCTTAACAAGCAGGATGTTACATCACCCTGACGCCGCTCTGTTTAACTTTTATAGTGCAACACATGCGATTTTTGAAATTAAAAAAAAGTCGATTCTAGTTTGGACAATACAATTTCTCCATTTAGGGAAAATAATGAGCCCGGTTTTCAGAGCAGACAGGTTAATAAGTATTGTTTTGATAGTTAGAAGGATGTCGCCCTCCACTATCATGACTATGGAGGGTGGCGTTTGCTAACTATGTTTTGAATTTAATACTTTAATTAATTCGGGACCAAATAATCATTACGGTTTAGATAGGATTTCGGTTTGTACAGGGTCCGTTATGTGCAGGTTGCACTGTATTATGGTGAATGGAATTTTTTTTTTTTACATTTTCTTGACTTTTCTCTAGAGTCGACGCTAAGTCGTTTTAAAAATAAATTTATAACGTTGCTTAGATCAATGATGAAACACCGTGTTTATGTAGCCTACACAATGTAAACACTGCCTTTAATAGGCCTATTGATATAGCCTAGTAGCGTCACTTTAAAGGTTTTTTTTCGAAAAATAATTATCATTTAGGCCTATTGAATATCAAACATGTCATTTTCGGCGTCGGAGCAATGATCGTCGGAACAATAGTTGTCGGAGCAATGATTGTCGGAACAATAATTGTCGGAGCAATGATCGTCGGAGCAATGATTGTCGGAACAATGGTTGTCGGAGCAAAGATTATCGGAGCAATAAGAAGACCCCATTTGGTGTGGCTGTCTATTAAAACAAAATGCATTGCTTACCTGCGACCCATTTGTGATGTGAACTGTTTCCAGCTGTAACAGAATCGGCAACCACAGGCATGTTGTGTAGAATAAAAAACTAATCATAATGCCTATTATAAACCTTACGCTCTAATGTTAACAACTGGTTGAAGCTCATCGGTTCTAAAGCTATGCTCCCAGCGACCATGTCACACTGCCAGCCGCTAAGCGTTTATAACACAGTGTAGGAACATGTGCAGGCACGCTCATAGATTTATCTATACACGCTCATAGTTATCTATACACGGGACAAGCGATATGATGGGTATTTCCAGATATATATTTTGTAACTGACGCTGTCCCTACAACAACGTTAGTTTGGACTACATAGCTTATTGATTTTGATATTTCTTATGATAACGTATTGATTGATGGCATATGTTTTACTGACTGAACAGATACGCAGTAGGTCTAATGCTAAATCACTTGGGAGGGTTTAAAGTTCACTCCACAGCAGCTATCCACTAATCTGTTGTAATTGTCTACTAATGCGCTATAACGATTTATTAATCCATTGTAACTGTCTGCGAATCTGCTATAACGGTTTACTATCTGACTATTAATCCGTTATAACGGACTAGAAATCCGTTATAACCGTCGCTGAACTGTGTACCAATTCGTTATAATGGTCTACTGACTACTATTCCGTTACAATGGTCTACTAACTGACTAAAAATCCGTTATAGTGGCCTACTAACTGACTATTAAACTGTTATAATGGTCTACTAACTGATTACTAATCTGTTATAATGATCTAATAACTGACTACTTATCCGTTATAACGGTCTACTAACTGACTACTAATCCGTTATTATGGTTTAATAACTGACTACTACTATCGGTCTATTAATCCGTTTTAGCGGTATATTAATTTGTTATATCGGACTACTAATCCGTTATAAAGATAATAGTAACTGTCTAGCAATCCGTTATTACGGTGTTTTAACTGACTACTAATCCGTTATAATGAACTAATAACTGACTAGGCCTACTAATCCGTCATAACGGTCTACTAACTGACTACTAATCCGTTATAATGACCTAATAACTGACTACTAATCCGTCATAACGGTCTACTAACTGACCACTAATCCGTTATAATGATCTAAAAACTGACTACTAATCCGTTATAACGGTCTACTAACTGACCACTAATCCGTTATAATTGTTTAATAACTGACTACTAATCCGTTATAATGGTTTAATAACTGACTACTTATCCGTTATAACGGTCTACTAACTGACTACTAATCCTTTATAATGATCTAATAACTGACTACTAATCTGTTATAATGGTCCACTAACTGACTACTCATCCCTTATAATGGTCTATTAACTGACTACTAATCCGTTATAATCATGATAATGGTATACTAACTGACTACTAATTTGTTAAAATGGTGTACTAACTGATCACGGAACGTAACGGAACAGAACGCCGAGAAGCACGGAACAGAACGAAATATCAGAATCACGGAACGAAATGATTCTACCCATATATGAGCAAGTATATTTATATAGAAGCTGGCGACAATGTATTGGGAAAATATATACATTAATGTTATTGTTTTATGCTATTTCTTCACGTTTTTAAAGTTAAATAATAGACCTACTGTATACATAATATGACAACCTACCGAGATCAGACAACTAGGCTAATGCAATAACTAATACCATACTAACTTAAAACCCCTTCACAGGTTATGTAGGCTGCTTTTATTTCTTATAATATTTAATCGCCCGGGCTTACAATAAACAAGTATCAACCGATTCGTGTACATTATTTTAGTGTATTTTGTGTATCAAAAGTAATACAATGAGTATTGAGCAAACAAAAAGAATCACGGAACGGAATGATTCTATCAAGGACATAAGATGACGCCTTTTTATTGGAAAAAAATTAAATACATTAATGTTATTGTTGTAGTTATAATAGTTGCACACATAAATTTAAAAAAATGCAGTAGGCCTATAGATAATATGAAAGCCTACCGGGAATCAGGGAACGGAACGAACTATAAGAATGACGGAACGGAATGATCATTTTTAGATATATGAGCAAGGATATATGTATAAGCTGACGACAATATATTGGAAAAAAATATATACAATAATGTCATTGTTGTAGGCTATTTCCACACTTTTCAAATTAAAATAATAGGCCTACTGTATAAATAATATGACAGCCTATACCGAGAGCACTTAGCTAATGCACTGAGTCACACTGACAGCAATAACAAATACGATACTAACTTCTAAACCCCTACATAGGTAAGTCTGCTTTTATTTCATAATCGCACCGGCTTATAATAAACAAATATTAACCCTTTAACCGCCAAATTATTCAATTTGAATTTTCACCCACTTGAAGTTGTGTCTCACTGACGCGATCCACAACTTCAAGTGAGTGAAAATTATTCAGATTTGACAACATGAAGGTCAACAAATTTCAAATCTTGCTGAATTATATCATCTTTAACAGATTTAAAAGCTGATCTGTAATGCTCTAATAAAAAATTAAAAAACGAATATATGCGGCACCGGCGGTTAAGGGGTTAACCGATTAGGGTATATTATTATACACATTTATCATATTTAGACGAGAGCAGATCAGGTATTGCAGATCAGGTGCTATCATAACTGTGATAACTTTTGCAGCGTGTTAGTAGCGGGGGGTGCGTGGAGCATATCATACTTCGCAGGATTATAACGTCAGGCGCGGCTGTTTGCTTGGTCAAAGTGAATAGGTGAAAACAGACAAAGTCGTTACATACCATTGTCTACAATCTAGTAAATAGCTTAAAATTGCATAAAAACGATTTTTTATATTACGTAATCCGAAGATTGTGAAATAGTGATAAAATAAAACATTAATAAGCTATCAACCCTTAACCCTTTAAGCCCTCACGATGCATTAAAGCATCATTTTACATCCCTGAAAATGGACTTAATTTTCCTACAACAAAGGGTTTTACACCGAAAATTTCCATGAAACTGGTTTACCAATACATAGCAATTTTCTTCAATTTTCAAACCACATCAAATCATCTCCATCCACTACAAGTCGAGAATTGCGACAGCAATTCGCGGCTGGTAGTGGATGAAGATGACAACGGTAAACTCAGGCTTGAAAGGGTTAATATGCGCTTTGGTAGTAGGTTAGTGGTTAGTAACAAATCACACGCAAATCACATACAACGTCTTGGTTGTTATAATGGTAGGTATATACAGCATAAATATAGTAATATAATAAATATAATAAAAAAAATTATGATACAAATATAATATGTTGACAATAATTAATCTAAAGACAGATGGGTTGTGAAGGGAGTTGACCCTTTTCCCGCTAAGTTATCTTTTCAAAATGTTCATCCACTTAATGCTTTAACCGCCAAATTATTCAATTTGAATTTTCACCCATTTGAAATTGTGTCTCGCTGACGCGATCCACAACTTCAAGTGAGTGAAAATTATTCCGATTTGACAAAATGGAGGTTAACTCTATTCAAATCTTGCTGGTTGATGTCACATTTTATCTTTACCATATTTAAAATGTGGTACTTAATGTGCTAATAAAAATGAAAACCCGAATATGTGCGGCACCGGCGGTTAAAGGGTTAAAGTGGTGTTTCCGAGACACACAACTTCTAGTGCGCGGGAATTGTTGATTTAATCGGTAAGTACGGTAGCCTAAAGATAATATTAAACGACGATAGTCAATAGTGTAAGAGTTACACGTTGGAGAAGGTGAGTAGATATGACACCAGCTGAGTTGTGAAGGGGGTCACAGCTCGGAGAAGGTGATCTGTACTCCGACAACTCCGGAGCAGATGACACAAGTTAAGTTGTGAAAGATCGCAGTCACACCTCGGAGAAGGTGACCAGAACTCCGGAGCAGTAGGAGTGGTAATCCTACTTCGAGCAGATGTCGAACAATGAAGTGAAGAGATAAACAATAGGTAGGTAAGCTGTGAAGTCTCGACGAACTGGGTACAAGACTCGTGTTATTATCTGGATGATCTTATTCTGATCTACGCTGTCAGAAATCAGAGCTTTCTACAATCAAGAAAATAAATATGCCTTTCCGCGCCTTATGCGTTGGGGATTCCCAAACTAAGTACATTTCAAGTGTATTAGAAGATAAAAGTGTTCTCTGCTTATTCAAATATTGACTTCGGATTGAAGATGTCTTTAGCTGCTGTGATCATAATAGCAAACAATTGTCTTTCTGTTAATCTGAAAAATCAAATATCTCAAATATATAGAAATAGTAGGAACACCGAAAACACATTAAATGTAAGCATCTCATTTAAATCTAACAGACAAATGCTAGGTAGTAACTGCGGGCTCATTGTCATTGCGAATCTTGTAGCGTATTGTTTCGGCGGGTATGATTAAATTATCTAAGACGAGACTATAGCTTGGGAGTTTAAACAATGTGAAATTAGTTTTTTCTGTGAAATGTCTTTAAAATTTACAATTTCAACGCTTTCCAAAAGTACAAAAGCATAGAGCAATTGAAACTAATAATACATGTAGCTTACGACTTCAAAGTATAGTGTGTATGTGGGATACCAGAGGAGTATGATCTGTTGTGGTTGGTGTGAGAAATGGCTACATGGGGTATACATGTGTTGGGGCTGTCATGTCAATGGATATGTCATAGAAATGCACAATTTGTAGGGAATAAAAACTTTATTAGCATATCAATATAACTTCTAGTGGGCGGGAACTGTTGATTTAATCGGTAAGTAGCCTAAAGATAATATTAAAAACGACGATAGTCAATAGTGTAAGGGGTACACGTTGGAGAAGGTGAGTAGATGTGACATGAGATGAGTTGTGAAGTAGGTCACAGCTCGGATAAGGTGAGCAGTACTCCGACAACTCTGGAGCAGATGACACAAGTTGAGTTGTGAACGATCGCAGTCACACCTCGTAGATGTACAATTTGTAGGGGATAAAAAACGTTATTAGCAAATCAATATAAATTGTATTACTGGTACATAATATATAAATTGTATTACTGGTACATAATATATTATCATACACTTATAATAAATTTATAATAGTGGCCTACTGTACATTACGTACATTTCTTGAAGATATATTTGGGATATAATCTATATGAATAATGTTTATGTTTCATCAATGTAAATACCTTTTCAATGTTTGCTTTTATTTCTATAATCTTCGTTCCTGTAATATACCATGTTGACATATCACCATTTTGTCTACTTCACAGATCTGCTACTTCCGGGAGGTAGTTCGATTTATCTTAATCAGTAGAGTTTTTCAACTTTTTCTTGCATGAAATTTTGTCTGATTTTCGAATCTCGCATTCTTACTTGCACAGCACTGTGCACGTCGCAAATTGAAGGTTTCCATGGTAACGTCTTTTTGACAAATATGGCGAAAAATGTGTTGTATTTCTAAGTAAAAGTAACTAGCTTGTGTAATACTACTTTTAAAATGCAGTAGATATATAAAGCCAATGGAGAATGAAAATAAGTACCCCTACCCTCAAAAATGATCACAAATTGAGTGGAAATGCAAAGTTTACAGATTAATATGGTGACCATGGAAACCACTTTTCATAAAACCAATTGTTTGCAATATATGTATGCCATGATAATTTCACAAGTTACTTTAATGTGTTTATAATTTCAATGTTTTTGGAATATAAATGTATATATAATATATCTTGATATAAATATATCTATATGTAGTAGCACATACTCACTATTAACCATTTAAACACTGAAAGCGTGAAAGGTTGATGAGTGGCGTTAAGATAAATGAACCTGTCTCCCGGACTAAACTGCCCTGGACCAAAGCCCCCTACTGTTCAGCTTCTTCGAGGTATTGTCAATAATGAATTGCTATGTATTACTATGTGGATCTATTCCAATGCACCATAACGTTATTGATGTTATTTCTATGTAGGCCTATTATTGTTATTCACTATGTTCATCATTTATCCATCGCAACGTATTGTAATGTATTTTTTGTTCTGGTAAATAAAGCTATTATTGTTGTTATTATGAATTGTCTTCCATGTCTTCAGTACTTTTATTCCATAAAAAACATGTTTTTTACAGTTACCTCATATATTGTAGTCTATATTATAACACATGTCACTGAGTTACATAGGACTACTGACAACTATTAGATTAGTCGGGTGCTAATAAAGTTACGTTTAGCACTATAAATACATAAATAAATAAATAAATAAGTAAATTTAATTAATTTATAAAATCGCACATATATATATAATACATTGGATCTGTTTCTTGGTGGTTGTCAAACGTAATTGCTTCATCTTTCCGTTCCGTGATTCTGATATTTCTTTCCGTCCCGTGATTCTCGGCGTTCCGTTTCGTTCCGTGATTCAGTATAGGCCTAGGCCTACGCCCTACTAATCCGTTATAATTATGTGCTGACTTACCACTAATCCGTTATAATGGTCTACTAACTGACTGATAATACTTCTAATAGTCTACTATCTGACTACTAATCCGTTATAATGTTCTACTAACTGACTACTAATCCGTTATACTGGTCTACTAACTGACTACTAATCCGTTGTAACGGTCTACTAACTGACTACTAATCCGTTATAATAGCTTACTAACCGATCTGCTATTTCCATTATACATATTTTGTAGCTGACGCCGTCTCTATGATAGTTTGGACCTAATAAAAATGAAATGAATCGGGCTTTAGGCCACCTTTGTGCACATATAGGCTAAACTGGGCCAGGAGAACCTCCTGAGGATGGTGAGATGATTGAGATGACACTGTCCTCCAGACACAGGATTCGAAATTCGAGCCCTGGCGGTCTGAGGCCGAGCACGCTACCTCTCGGTCACGGAGGCTCCCCACAATACTAACTTTCACACGTGGATGGGGAAGAAACAATTTTGTTTCTTTCAATCCGCCGAGACCGGGAACCGAACCCCGGACTCTGGCGTGAAAGGCAGCGGTGCTAACCACTACCCTAGGGCCCCCGCCCAGTTTGGACCTAATAGCTTATTGATTTTGAGGAAACCCTCTGACATTTTCTATGATAAAGCTTTTGATTCATTACGTATTTTTAGTGACTGACCAGACACGCAGTAGGCATAATGTCAAATCAGTTACGAATATTTAAAGGTTTGTCTACACACCCTCTGTATACTTGTCATATGGATACTCTTTCTAACATGGTGTCGTGCGTGTCTTTCTAACGCCCATAGTGTCCTGGTTTCTAACGAGTCCTATGCTAAAAGTGTTCAATTTTTTGCTTAGATATTTTATGAATAACTATTGTATTCCACCTTGCAGACGCATGTACGAATTGAGATCGAGACCTAACGTAAAGCAGGACACAGTCTTAATAAAGTTTGGTAGATATAATAGATTTGGATGACAATATTAGAGAAAGTGAAATTATGTTTGATTTAGTAGACAATAATGTATTTTCTGAAATTTTATCTATGTTTAAGTAAAATAAACAAAAGTGTCCATTTGTATGCCAATATTTCGAGAGTAGCTGTCTATTCCTCCTTAGGTAAAAACCAAATCGATTTCAATTCGTACCAATAGACACAAGCAGATAAATCATGCTTTATGATCACGTGGAATGGAGTGACAATACATGTCAGCGAAGGGTCAGATAATGTCAGGTAAATAACGTAACAGATACCTATATTTTATATACAAGTTGAGAGCGGTGTCTACTGGAACCATCATCCATAATTTAAAGTATCACAATCGTGTTTCGTGATAGAATATAATAACCTTAAATGTCAGCGGCCGTGTCGCATAAACTATGATCGTGTCGCATAATGTCAAGCAAGGCGCACCATGATATGCAGAAACCAAGAAAACAACTGACAGAGATAATTTCCATTGAGCAGCTGTGCCTTCGCTAGTGGGCCCACTATGTCCACTCAAAAAAAATAAAATTGGAGATATGACTGTCATCGCAGCTGTGGTGTGTTTCCTGGGTATAATTTCTCCTGTAGAATTATCTCCCCATGAGCACCCGACTGGAGCTATATTGGTGAGTGATAACTACACGCGATGTAAAGACGTGAATCTACACACTCAGCGTCTGGTGTGTGAAATACACAGCCAAGAAGATGAGATGAAGATAGAGAGATTTGGTTTATCAGGATGTTTTATTTATATTTATTTATTTGACTTCCAGTTAAGAACATGCAAAAATGGTACATTATAATTATTTTTATCATTTTTGAACATGGTATTAACTTTGGTTGACGGGAACAGGTCGAGACGACCTCTACAATGCCTGTCAACCATATAAGTGAATTAAAATTATAGAATAAAATAATATCCATTGTTTAAAATAGCAAAAGCAATTTAAAAATGTACATAGTATAGATTATAAAGTTTACTATTTGTACACATAAAATAAAATAACCGACAATTGCCTGTCATCTGTTTCCCGCACCAAAACCAGAGATAAAATAGCTACACTGTGCTCTACACCGTGTAGCAAAAAGAACACTCTGGAAAGCGTAGAAACCTAATTAAAACCTCTAAATGTTTTAGTTGTCTATTATATCAAAGGACATACAACTAGGATATGTGAAAAGGAAAAACAGTAAAAACTTATGGCACTCTTAATTTTACCATAGGCCTACATACATCCCTAAATAAAAGTAATACTATAAACCTGAAATACATCTACTGACGTCAGCTCATATAGCCGTCGCGCAGCCGAAATATGCTGAGTAGTACCACATATGCAATTTTAGACTCGAGGAAAAATAATCCCAAACTCAAGAAGTAAATCAGTTGATTAGAGATCTTTGAAATTCAGCATAAGGACCCACCTGGTCTGGAAACAAAGGCTACTGAAAAATCACTAAACCTAAAAATAAAACATAAAAAAGACAAATAATAATTTTGAGGGGAACAGCCATCCATGCCATGTGGTAATACTCTAAGTCAGATCATGACAAGCGTGATCATGTAGAGTGATGTCGGTCTGCTCCGAACAGTATCAGAGACTGTCTCCGGCCTGAATTCGAGCCAGGCAGACAACACTATGCAACATTCGCAGATTATCGCTCATAGGTCGATCACTTAAGGTGCCATTTGTGCTAAATATATAGATATATATTCAATACACGTGTATAAGTAAGGCGGGGCGGTTTGTCATCTGCCAACACATGCGTATCGACAACGGAGCCCTCCGTCCTTAGTCATGAGTGGCTGGTGACAGCTCAAATAGCCGTCTCACAGCCGATTCAAATTGCACAGGTAGTTTAAGACACGAAATGTTCCGCTATATTCGACAATTTACACAAGCACAAGCCAGGCTCCAGGTACATCGATTATTCACATCAAATAAGTTTACCATGGCGAGATATAATTCATTCAGGTTCTTCTTAAAAATCTGCAAGCTACTAGCACACTAGCGTCTGGTGTGTGAAATACACAGCCAAGAAGATGAGATGAAGATAGAGAGATTTGGTTTATCAGGATGTTTTATTTATATTTATTTATTTGACTTCCAGTTAAGAACATGCAAAAATGGTACATTATAATTATTATTATCATTTTTGAACATGGTATTAACTTTGGTTGACGGGAACAGGTCGAGACGACCTCTACAATGCCTGTCAACCATATAAGTGAATTAAAATTATAGAATAAAATAATATCCATTGTTTAAAATAGCAAAAGCAATTTAAAAATGTACATAGTATAGATTATAAAGTTTACTATTTGTACACATAAAATAAAATAACCGACAATTGCCTGTCATCTGTTTCCCGCACCAAAACCAGAGATAAAATAGCTACACTGTGCTCTACACCGTGTAGCAAAAAAGGACACTCTGGAAAGCGTAGAAACCTAATTAAAACCTCTAAATGTTTTAGTTGTCTATTATATCAAAGGACATACAACTAGGATATGTGAAAAGGAAAAACAGTAAAAACTTATGGCACTCTTAATTTTACCATAGGCCTACATACATCCCTAAATAAAAGTAATACTATAAACCTGAAATACATCTACTGACGTCAGCTCATATAGCCGTCGCGCAGCCGAAATATGCTGAGTAGTACCACATATGCAATTTTAGACTCGAGGAAAAATAATCCCAAACTCAAGAAGTAAATCAGTTGATTAGAGATCTTTGAAATTCAGCATAAGGACCCACCTGGTCTGGAAACAAAGGCTACTGAAAAATCACTAAACCTAAAAATAAAACATAAAAAAGACAAATAATAATTTTGAGGGGAACAGCCATCCATGCCATGTGGTAATACTCTAAGTCAGATCATGACAAGCGTGATCATGTAGAGTGATGTCGGTCTGCTCCGAACAGTATCAGAGACTGTCTCCGGCCTGAATTCGAGCCAGGCAGACAACACTATGCAACATTCGCAGATTATCGTTCATAGGTCGATCACTTAAGGTGCCATTTGTGCTAAATATATAGATATATATTCAATACACGTGTATAAGTAAGGCGGGGCGGTTTGTCATCTGCCAACACATGCGTATCGACAACGGAGCCCTCCGTCCTTAGTCATGAGTGGCTGGTGACAGCTCAAATAGCCGTCTCACAGCCGATTCAAATTGCACAGGTAGTTTAAGACACGAAATGTTCCGCTATATTCGACAATTTACACAAGCACAAGCCAGGCTCCAGGTACATCGATTATTCACATCAAATAAGTTTACCATGGCGAGATATAATTCATTCAGGTTCTTCTTAAAAATCTGCAAGCTACTAGCATCTCGGATAACAAAAGGTAAAGTGTTCCATAAGCGAGCAGTGCGATAAAAATAAGTACATTGGAACTGAACAGTCTTGCACAGAGGTAATTTGAATAGAACACCCTGTTGAGCAGATCTGAGGCCATTATGCGGAGAAGCTAACTCGAAATTACTAGAGTAATCACAAGATAGTTGTGTAGAAACTATGTTATGAATCTACCTTGTCATGTGCAGAAGGTGACATAAAGACGTGTATGCCTCTCGTGACATTTAACACTCTACATTATCAGTGTTATTGTCGTCTGGATGAGCAGAATACAGTTGTCACTGGTTATTACTGGACTCTGTGGGAAAAAAATCGTTTTCGTGAATTCGTCTACAAAAGATCTCTGCTGATTAACAATAGTGACGTTTATGTGGCAGTGGAATACAGACGTTTTGCTCCAGTAGTTTAATATGTAGTGGCCAACAATAGTCTCCCAGACAGTGTGTTCACGGCCTCGTCTTATTACAACCTTTGGAGCGACCACGCCCCTGAAAGAGCAAGAATAAATAAATATTTTGATCCTGCCTGTGCTTGGGCCCCTGCACACCACGATCAAGCTTACCCTTGGCTTAAAATCGCTTTGCCAGATCAATATTGGGTAATCGGCGTCTACATCAAACAGAGGTATGATTACCCACAATATCCCACCGTTATTGACGTGACCATGTCTGTGGATGATGTGTTGTGGCAGGATGTGGTAATAGGGGAGAACATAGCCACACGTTACAGCTCTTATGACAACCAAGGATCTGTCAGTGTCTGGTTCCCGCGATCATATACAGCACGATACTGGAAAATATACATTGCCGAGAGGATCAATTATTCTAGAATGAAATGTGATCTCTTAAGCTACACTACCTGAGGTAAAATTCAGTCATATTCAATCATTTTCTGACTGGATCACCTAAACTTGTATGCCTTATCATTAAAGAGCTAAGGTAAATAATTTAAATGTTCATCCACTTAAAGTCTCGTCTCACTACCGCGAGCCACTTGAAGATTACTGATGTATGTTAAATTTGAGACCAGAGAGTTGTTGGAAATGTTGATGTTTACGCACTCACTTCATTCCCAATAACTGTGATTTAACCTGCTAATAAAACAGATTTAAAACGACTATATTCGTGCTTAACATTTTAAGTTTCGAGGGTTAAAATAAAAAAGCACGAAAAACTACGAGCAATAGCTGAGTGTAATATAATAAATTACAATAGTATGTGTTCGGGGGAGATTAGTTATGATGATTTTAAATTGAAAAAAAGCTCAGTCTGCATTATTTCTACTAAAATAATTCAGCGTTTTCAGCGTTAACCCTACCCGGTATGACTGGGCCGCCTTACTCATTTACTGGGCGAGGCCCAGTCACACTGACCGCCATTTTGTTTCCACAGCCAGCTGTGTAAAAACGACACTCGCGTTGCCTACCAAAAAACTCAGATGCCATGAAATTGAGACGAATATTTCAAGTGCCTACGGAATCTAGGCCATTTTCAGCAGGCGTAAACTTGTGATCGTATTAGAACTATTACAATCATCTCACCATCCTCAGGAGGTTCTCCTGGCCCAGTTTAGCCTATATGTGCACAAAGGTGGCCTAAAGCCCGATTCATTTCATTTCATTAGAACTATTACATTTAAAAATGGAGGTCACTGTGTCAGAGCCTTGTCATCAGGGTACGTTAACCCTTAATTTATTTAAATTTTCAACCACTTGAGGTTGTGTCTCGCTACCGCGATCCACAACCTCAAGTGGTTGAAAATTACTCATATTTGTTTAATTTGAGATCTATGCTTTGCAAATACTTATGTTTAAACACACGTTTTGTTCCCAATATCAGTGATTTGATCGACAAATAAAACAGATAGAAAACGACAATAGTTGTGATCAGCAAGATAGGGTTTAATGGGTCTCAGATTGTACAAAAATAGCCTCAAATTGACACATTGTCCACCAAACGCTAGAAAAGCAGTTCATGGTATATGTGTATCATACGTGACAGTACAGACTATATTGTGCTATCACGCCGAAGGGGGGGGGGACAAGTACAGCGCAGAAAGAGTTGGTGAGCGCTGTGTTTTGTTGATATATGTGTGTACAATCGCGAACTCTGTGGGCAGCTTTTGGAAGAAAAGTACAGCCGCTCCAGAAGTTATTATTGATTGGTCTCTAATTAAAATCGAATTTGCAAAATTTCAGGGCTACCCCGCCATTAATTGCCTTATATCACGCATAGTGTTAAACATCATGCACAGTGTATTACATCATCCAAAACCTTATACATCATGCACAGTGTTATACATCATGCACAACTTTATACACCATGCACATAGTACAAAATGACGCTTTCACTGATCGTTTAGCGTCAGAACTTGATCTATTAGCATATGTTGTGTTTTTCTCATGAGCAACGTATGAGCTATAACACACTTACCTATAATCTCAGTACATTTAGCTTATCTCCTCGATATACCTTGTAGCAATAGGAATACTTCAGAATTATTGTAATCGATAATCTCGAACATGAATTGAGGTTTCTCTCACAATTTCATGAATTTAATAGGTGCAATTGATTGATGGGTCAAGGCTACGAATCAACGTGGTGGATGATTAATACCATAAGTTGTTAATTTCAAGCTTGTTCACATAGATTATCTGCATACACAACCATATACAAATGTTAAATACCCGAAGCATAGGGGGTCTCTTGTGTCTTGTTTTCTAATATATATAATCTTTGAAATGTAGATAACGCAGTTTTTAATTCTCAGATATCAGCTCTCAATATGTTTTTTTAATTTCATCATAAAAAAAACAAAATAATACACAGTCCATGTCTACCAGTTTCGTTTCTCGTAATAAAGCCAGTCCAATCCGAAAATTGTGTACTCCATAGCCTACCCGATATCTCCGATGTTATGCTATATGCAGCAGCACCCCACTGCTTCAGTTTAATCGCTGGTTCATAATATATAATACTTAACAATGGGCTGATGACCAGTGCTGTTTGACGCTGGTCATCATTAACCTAGGAAAAACCATTAGGCCTTAAAATGTCATATCGACCAATTGCTTATAGAACGTGGATAAATATGTACAATGTGGCACGGAACGTTGGCACAATGTTGTCTTATTGCTTTGTTAGCATTGCCTAACTTCCGCAAATATCGAGACATCACTTAGTCGAGGCTCAAAGTGTCAGAAATAATTAAATTGAAAAAACAAAGTAAATGTAGCAATATATGTAATTATTTAATTTATTAAACAACTCAATAATTCATGTGATATTCCCCAACTTTGTTCGCAACAAATGTAAAGAAATCACCAATTTGAACTTATATAAAAAAAATTATAGGAGGAATGTAACATAAGTTGGCCGAGTAAGTGAGTTGTGACGAAATAAGATGTAAAAAACATACATAAGGGAGGAAGCATAAAACATAGGCTTTTCCCGAAACCTGTTGACAAAATCACGAAGCAAAATGAAATGAATCGGGCTTTAGGCCACGTTTGTGCACATATAGGCTAAACTGGGCCAGGAGAACCTCCTGAGGATGGTGAGATGATGAGATGACACTGTCCTCCAGACACAGGATTCGAAATTTGAGCCCTGGCGGTCTGAGGCCGAGCACGCTACCTCTCGGTCACGGAGGCTCCCCACAATACTAACTTTCACACGTGGATGGGGAAGAAACAATTTTGTTTCTTTCAAACCGCCGAGACCGGGAACCGAACCCCGGACTCTGGCGTGAAAGGCAGCGGTGCTAACCACTACTCTAGGGCCCCCGCCCTAATCAAAATCACAAAATCACAAAATCACGAAGCAATCCTTCCCCTCTAGAATACATTTCAGAATTTCGCGCTGCTCGTTTTTAAGTTGCAATCCTTTGAGAAAAAAACAATCCTTTTTGAAAACTATATTTTTTGTTTTGCTTTTTGCCAAAGTTCTGCGATATGAATTTCTCCCATGATTGTATTGCTGTTGAATGCATATAATAAATACAATTTTTTTCACCAGATTCGTGGCGCTAAAGCGCTACAATTACTAATACATCAGCTAAGAGCAGTGTACACTGCAATAGCAAATCATGATAATTAGAGGACAGTGTTTAACAGTTGAGCTAATGTGTACAATTATAATTTAAATATTGATTTTGAGTAGCATCGTACGAGGCTACATAATGACTTTCACTGTACCGTATGTCATGCTAATATAATGTATGTCGAAACATATATTACTATATAGCGTAATAATAACATGTGCTTCTTCATGTTTAAATCAACAAACACCAATATTTCGGTATATTACTAAGAATTTTACAATATTATTTTGAAATTATAGCGATAACCCATCATGATGAAAAATAACCCATTTCCGCTAATTTTTGCTTATCGACTTACCAGAATGAGACTGATTTTTCTTGTAATGCATAGGTGAGAATAATAAGGGTAATCGTATCTTGGCGTGTACCGGCCCCTCTGCACAACGCAATACGGGTGACCAGCGATTCTCACCGTACATGTGTACTTGAAAATAAACACTGATTCGGCCAGTTTTGTGCAAAAATGTGAGGGTTACCCTATTCAAAGACAATATACACACATAAAGAAGGAAACTTAAATGACATCGTCAAGGCATTTTTCAAATGAGATGTAAAGCTGTTATTATGAGATTAAATATAGTACAGTCATCAAACTGAAACGTTTATATTTGATGTGCAATCGATAGGATGCGCACCGTGTTTTCAGAGCACAACTTTACTAATGCAATGATTACGGACTCTGTATGGAACACATAGTCTGTTATTACTGACTACATGCACAATCTTATATATCATGCATAGTGTTAAACATCATGCACAGTGTTATATATCATACACAGCCTTATAGATAATGGACAGTGTTATACACCATGAACAGCTTTATACAACATGCACAGTGTTATATATCATGCATAGTGTTAAACACCATGCACAGTGTATTACACTATCCACAGCCTTATACATCATGCACAGTGTTATACACCATGCACAGCTTTATGCACCATGCACAATGTTATATAGCATGCATAGTGCTAAACATCATGCACAGTGTTTTACATCATGCACAGCTGATACATCATTCACACTGTTATACACCATGCACAGCCTTATACATCATGCACAGTTTTATACATCATGCACATACTAATACAACATATGCAGTCACTGTTCAGTACATGGTGCGTCTTATAGCCTACATCATGCACAATTACGGTCTTATACATTTTGCACAGTCTAACAATTTAAACTCTTCATAAAAATTGTATTGCATCATATATGAACTAATTTTAATATATCGTATTACTAATTATTTAAATATACTGTGTTAACTTAATAATGTTATTAACTTATAACTAGCCTCATAATCCATTTATTGCATAATTCTGTGGAATCTGTATAAAAGCAACTTATTATTGGTAATAACTTACAATTCGCTTAATACCTTTTTTTTTTTGCATCAACACTTTTTTCATCCTATTTCATTGCATAGCTTTTCATCGTCTGTATGTAAACTTTTATTGTATCATATATTGCAAATATCAATTATTTAAACATACTGTGCTTGATTTAATAATGAGCTTAACATCCTTATATATGTATTACATAATTCTGCATTATCTGCAAAAAAACATTATTTTAGTGTATCTGCGGTCTGTTTCATGATGTCACTGAATTGCTGGCTGGTCTCAAAAGCGAAACGTTTGAGCAATTGATTGTGCAGAATGTCTGGGCCAGGCGCGTTATTGTGCTTTGGTGAACAGGTTGCATTAGCTACAGCCACTCTCCCATATAGGTCTTGACCTTTTAATAACGAACTTTAACCATTAAAGCGCTAAATACATTATATATTTTGTTCACCCACTTGAAGTTTGTGTTTTGCTACCGCTACCCACAAATTCAAGTGGGCGAAAATTACCGAATATTTGTTTAATTTAAGACCAAGCATTTGCAAATCTTGTTGTTAAAAATGTCATTCGTTAAAAACAACCGATGAAAGAATTCGGCTATCCAGCCAGCTGCCAGTTTGTAACGCCATCTATAAAGCCAGATGTCAGCCCCAGAGTGATCTACGATTGAAAACAGATTATCACATAATTAAATTGGTGCATCATGGGTTGAGGAAGTTCAAAATCAGTCTTTAACCCTTTAACCGTCAAATTATTCAATCTGAATTTCCACTCACTTGAAGTTGTGTCTCGCTGACGCGATCCGCAACTTCAAGTGAGTGAAAATTATTCAGATTTGACAAAATGGAAGTCAACTGTTTTCAAATATTGCTCATTGATGTCACATTTTATCTTTAACATGTAAATAAGGTGGTACTTAATGTGCTGATAAAAAATGAAAACCCGAATATATGCGGCACCGGCGGTTAAAGGGTTAAAGCGCTGAAATATTTTTATACAAACCATGGAGACCAAATTTGAAATCATCAAGATACAAGATATTTATTTCTCCAAACCGTATGTACAGTACAAAGTGCCGAACAAATAGCAAATAATAGTTACAAATAAAAATATACATTATTGTATTATACCATCAATATTTTCATTCCCCCATGCTTCACATCCGTATAACAATATTGGAGTTACCATACTATCAAATAAAGTTAATTGTATGTCTATTGACAAGTTTAGAATCGTAAATGTCTTAGTTAGCTCTTTCCGATTCATTCGAATACCTATGTTATGGGTCTATGACCATTATAAATATTGTTATTCTTACACTGTGGTGATCGACTTTAGACGTCGGAATCTGACGTCTACGTACGTCAGATACGTCAGATACGTATAAAGACGGTCCCCGCACTCAAAGAATTACCATATTTATAGTGATCGTAGACCCGTAACATATGTATTCAAATGAAGCGGAAATAGCTGACTAGGACATTAATGATAATTTAAAAAGCAAACTTTGGTCTCCTTGGTTTAAACAAAACTAATTCATCGTGGTAAGGGCTAAGTTTAAATGGTATGATCAATCACAATAAGAATATTTAAAGTTCCAACACTTGAACCACCAAATTAATAAATATGAATTTTCAGCCATTTGAAGTTGTGTCCCAGTGAAATGATTTACATTTTTTATCAAGTGAGTGCCAATTAGGCCTATTCAGATTTGACAAATGCAGGTCAACTATTTTTAAATCTTTAACATGTTTGAAAACTGACAGTTAAGGTGACAATACAAAAACTTGAATAACATAATCGTGACTGGCGGTTAAAGGATTAATTTTCTTTATCATACTTGGATATTTTAAAAATTAGAATAACTTATTTATCTTGACTTGGGAATTTGTACAGCAATTTGAATTCCATTGAATATTAGGAGGGTTGATAAGCAACAGCTCCCTTATTACAAAACCAAAACAACAATAGCACTTCTTTATTTGGAAAATGGAAAATATAAGGTATTATAAAAAAGGAATACCTAGCACTCTCCATTTGAAAGAGATATGTACCCGATAAGTGTGTATTTCGGAAGGAAGTGTCTATTTACCCCATCACGGGGTGTGCAAGAAGACTAAAACCCTTATTTAACCCGACAATGACAACCAATCAAAATCGTTTTTTCAAAGCCTTGCTGTCAATGTTTGTTTTTTGGCGCTCATTCACGGAACTGAATAGCCTACACCAAGACCTTATCAAAATGAACAGGTAAGTTATGCCGCGTAAAATAAACTTGTACAAATGTAAATATATCCCTGACTCCTGACAACTATTATCGCTTGCAACATTTACAAAAGATATGAAAGCTGGATTACTACCAAATATTATGTGAATTGGCAACTACACGTATTATCGTCCGTGGCCGCATTTCATTTATGCTAAATTTCCATACAAACAGTAGTCGCAACAGGTTTGATTACAACGCCCGCTGTGCATTTTACATTGCTTAGTATCTGAGACACTTACCCAAGGTTACTTTATTGTTGGTCCACCGTCTACGACACTGGGCCAACATTAAACCAACATTGGGTAAATCTATAGTCAACTTAATGACGGGGAATGTCGGCCGCAGGTCCAGGCGGGGGAGGGGGGACGGCCCCGTTTTTTTTCGACACATTATTTTAAAAAGCCACCTAAATTGGCCTTAGCATACCAACAAAAACTTGAGGGCCGGCATCAAGCCCCCCCCCCCCCCCCACGTTTTTTATTAAATCCTGAAAAACAACCTGGGCTAAATAACAATAAAAACTTTCTTATATAACCCACATAAAAACAAGTGGGTCATAAAGCTATTTCATTCTTCGTCTTCAACCCACATAAAATCACCCGGAATAATATGTGGCCTACTTATTTAACCCACAACAAAGCATTCAGGCTAAATAACTATCTCCACGTCAAACTATACGGGCTAAATAACAATTCCAACCTTCTTATTTAACCCGCAATTAAGAATCCAGACTATATACCTATTTCAACCTCTGTATTTAGCCCACAAAAAAGCATCTGGGTTATAAACGTCTACAGCCTTCTTATTTAACCCACAGAAAAGCAGCTGGGTAATAGAGAACTATCTCAACCTTCATATTTCATCCACACAAAATCCACCGGGCTAGATAATTATCCCAACCTTCTTATTTAGCCCACAGAAAATGACATACTGGACTATTTACCTATTTGAACCTTCTATTTAACCCAAATAAAAGGTAGTAGGTTTTATATCTTGTCAACCGACATATTTAAGCCACAGAAACATCCGGGCTAAGTAACAATACAAACCTTCTTATATAACCCACATAAAACAAGTGGGTTATAGAGCTATTTCAATCTTCGTCTTCAACCCACATCAAATCACCGTGAATAAATAACTATGTCAACCTATGTACCTATGTACTTATTTAACACACAACAAAGAATACAGGCTAAATAATTATTTTCACACCAAACAACCCGGGCTAAATAACAATTCCAACCTTCTTATTTAACCCGCAATTAATAACCCAGATTATATACCTATTTCAACCTTCGTATTTAGCCCACAACAAAGCATCTGGGTTATAAACATTTACAACATTCCCATTTAACCCACCGAAAAGCAGCTGGGTAATATAGAACTACTGTATCTCAACCTTGATATTTTATCCACACCAAATCCACCGGTTAGATAACCATCCCAACCTTCTTATTTAGCCCACAGAAAATCACCTACTGGGCTATTTAACTATTTTAACCTTCTATTAGCCCCAAATAAAAGCAAGTAGTTTTTAGGCCTATAACTTTTCAACCGACATATTTAACCCACAGAAAACATCCCGGGCTAAATAACAATACAAACCTTCTTGTATAACCCATATAAAACAAGTGGGTTATAGAGCTATTTCAATCTTTGTCTTCAACCCACATCAAATCACCGTGAATAAATAACTATGTCAACCTATGTCCTTATTTAACCACAACAAAGCATCCAGGCTAAATAACTATTTCCACATCAAACAACCCAGGCTAAATAACAATTCTAACCTTCTTATTTAACCCGCAATTAATAACCCAGACTACATTGTATATACTTATTTCAACCTTTGTAGCTTCCAGACCACAGATAATCTATTTAACCCAAACAAAAGCAAGTAGGTTTTATAGCTTTTCAACCGACATATTTATTTAGCCCACAGAAAACAACCCGGGCTAAACAACAATTCCACTCTTCTTTATGCCTACACATAATAAAGCATCCAGACATATTTTAACCTTATTTAGTCCACTACAATGCACTTGGGTTTCATATTATTACAACCTTCTTATTTAACACACAGAAAAACAGCTGGGTTTCAGAATGATTTTCCATTCTTCATATTTAATCCACAACAAATACACCGGGCTAGATAACTATCCCAACCTTCTTATTTAACCCACAGAAAATCACCTGGGCTATTAAACTATTTAAACCTTATTTAACCTACAGGAAAAACAGCTGGTTATAGAAATATTTACGTATTTAATCCACACCAATTTTATTGGGTTAAATAACTATTCCAACCTTTCTTATTTAAACCACAGAAAAGTAGCAGGGTTATTTCAACATGTCTGAGCAAGTTAATGTACACTATATCTGGTGCAAAATGCTCGCTATGAGCGCTAGAACATAAATCGTTGTTGCTACACAGTACACCTACGTAGCAGAATTGCGTTCTCGTAATTATTAAATTGTGCTATAGTGATATTTGTTTTTGTTTTCTTTGTACAGGATAAAGGTACAGCGATACAATTTTTAGATCATTCTCCTGGAGACACGATTGCCCCGTGTACAGATGATACAGTAGTGTATGAGAGATAAATGTAGGTATGACTATGTACCTAATTTATGTGTTACCCAACACATATTTAAGTTATTTTAGTTATTATATTGTATTTTTTTTATCAACATATTAAATGCAAATTTCAAATTTAATCACCACGAATAGAACATATTAAAAAAATAATTATGTTTCATTGATCCACTCATTATTTTATTTTCAGCGAGACGCCAGTGGTTTTAGAAGAATATATATGGACACTCTATATGAACACTCAAAGTCACTGGCTATTTTTGTTTTATCTGTATAAGAAACATAAACAAGATCTACATTATTTTATGTGTAATATGATTTTCTTCGTGTTTAAAATTTAATAAATGCAATTGCAACATTTGTAATTATTATTATCTCATCATTAACTTTATATTTGAATGTGTTCACATGGTCGCAGAGTGACACAAAAGTTATCCACAACAAGATTACCTACTTCTTGTCTGTACATTATCAAATTCTCTAGTAGCTATACCGACTACCATAATATCGTTCCGGGACAATTGTAAACAAAACACTAAATTCTAATACTTCCATTTGTATCAATTAAACAGGATAGTAGGCCTACCCCCTACACTTTTCGCCACCCAATATAATACTAGTAAATGTACACAGTAGTAAAATACAGAAAATATGTGCCCCTGAGCACTTGTTGAAAGGAAAATAAGATGTGTTTTCGCTATGAGGCGAAAATGAATGCATCTCTGCCAAGTATTTTAATTGACAATCACTACAAATCCTTACGCTATGACCAAAACCTTTTCATTTCGTACTCAGGCAGGTAAGTGCCTACATACAAAAGTATGAGGAATACGGACTAGCGGTACTTGGGATTACGCGTTCACAAAGTATTTTTGACTTTTTGGAAAAAAACAAATTCACCATACATTCTAAAGTTCCTCAAATATTATTATAAATAAGTATAATTAACATAATGCTATTTTAAAACTTTTTGGTAAATCGTAAATGGTACATTGGATAAAGGCAATAATAACTTATTTAAACAACCGATGATAATAGTGTTCACTTTGCCTTAATCAGTCTTAATACAAGGACAAATTGAACAGATTGTTACTACTCCCAGAAACTAATAGTCGTCACAGACAGGAGGAGGATAAACCATGGGCCTACTCATAAAACAGAAGGCGAATAGTATAAATTAATTCACAAATATGTATTTTTTTGTTTATAACTAAATGTAATAATGATAACAGTAATTTGAAACATGTATTGCAGTTATATCGTGCGCTCACTATGTGACCTCAGGAAAACGTCATCGCCATGGAGTGGTATAAAAAAAATATACTTTAGGACTAAAATCTGATTTAACCCATCAACATTGCCTAGTTGAAAACAGGTCAGACGTTTCACTAACTGATTAAAAATATTCACTTTTGATGGCCCACATACCTTAGAACGTTGGCAAAATAAATATGAATTCATTAATGTCTAGATGGTTTAACACTTACAATGCTGAAATATTTGCGTATCAACCATGGAGACCAAAGAGTTGTTCCAATTTGAAATCATCACAAATAGCTTAGTTAGCTCTTTCTGCTTCATTTGAATATCTATGTTATGGGTCTATGGTCATTACAATTTGCTAATTCCTTCAGCGCGGGGGTCGTTTACGTCTATAGACGGTCCCCGCACTGAAAGGGTTGAGAATAAATTAGGGAAAATATCACGGTAAGATATAAGCTCCGAGCGTCCCCACCATAGCGGTATAGTGGCCAAAATTAGACAGTATGTCAAAGCTAGTAGGCTATAGACTAAATCAACTGAGAAGTTTCGCTCACTTATCAATAATATTTACATTGACGACCCCAACCTTAGAACCATACTGCGTATGCGGGTGGTCCTACGACATGTGTTCAGTAAATAGTGACGACTCGCCTACTTTAATATTGGGTGGTCGGCGTTGCAGATGCTGAAATGCCTACTGGTCGTGTTCGCTGGGAAGAGACGGATGGAGGGAATAATGTAGGTGGGTCGTTGTGATTCGCTGAGTAAACATTTAGGGCGCCTAATACAAAGACAGGCATGCGCAATAAGGTCAACTTCGACAGGAGTGGGTCTATCGCAACGTAACTATTTTGATTCAGTGAAGTATAGCAACCCACCAACTTTAAATCATAACTGACATGTGAGTAGACTGAATAATAATCGGATAGGATAGATTATTTTATAGGCCTACACACATACTTGACCTCGCTTAGTATTGGTTAGTTTTGATAATATTATGTAATATAACATAAAAAACACTTAATTATCATATTCCTGGTTATTATCAGAAGAGTGGACAGGCATGTACATCGATCGAGAGATCATCCACAGTCACTCGTCATACGGACCCTCGGGCCGATGCACAGGCCCACGTCTTAGTGCAAAAGCATTTATTATTTAATTCGAAATAAACATATTCAGTGTGTAACAAGCCCCGTCTTCTCATCCCTGAGAGATGAGGTTTACCCAGTGTGCAACCAGCTTCTCATCCATCCTAATTATTGTATCCCTGCGCATGCACTTATATTCGAAAATACACTTATTTTTCAAAAATAAGTGCATGCACTTATATTCGAGCATAAAGATAAATTTTAAATTTATTCCAATTCGTTAAAATCGTAATTATTTGATTTCTTCCAATCCAAGGTAAACTGAGTTAACGCTAGTAATCACTGGGACAGTTACTTTGAAGTTACCTTGCAGGAGTGACTCTGGGAAATAGATGTTGACACTACCTGAACTGTTATATCGTCACACCTCATTTGTCCCCACTTTTCAGCTATCATACCCATACCCTATCGCGTTGACGCCTTGAACTGTTGGCGCATATCTGTATTATGGGGCAATTCTCTCCTAATATCTACCCGTTATTGAATAATAAAAAATAATACTGTAGTTTGTGTTTACTATCAACATTTTTTTTTAAATTATTATGGGCATTAACTAGTAATAGTCTATAAGTCAATATACTCATATTATTATTATTCCCACCTGATGTCTAGAGTTACACCGTGGTACGCGTAGTAATTTTCGAATATAAATGCATGCACGTAGTATTCGAATATAGTTGCATGCACTTATAAACGAACAAGAATATTTTTGGAGAAATGACATTCGAATTTCACTTATAAGTGAATGCACGTTTATGCGCGGGGATACGGTAAGGATGAGGTTTAGCCAGTGTGGAATGGGCACCTCACCCCTTCTAATATATGAGGTCTACATAGTGTGCAGTCAGCCCCTCATTCTTGACACTGCTTCAGAGATGATGTTTACCCAGTGTGCAGTGGGCCCCTCATCCCTGAGAGATGAAGTTTACCAGTGTGCAACCAGCCCCTTCTAAAAATTAGTTTTAGCCAGTGTACAATGAGCCCCCCCCCCCCCCGTCCCCCTGAGAGATGAAGTTTACCTTCTGTGCAGTGGGCCCCTCATCCCTTCCGAGAGATAATGTTTACAAATCCTAGTGTGGAGTTGTCCCCTCATACCCACCTGAGTGTTGAGGCTCACCTAGTGTGCATTGGCCCCTCATCCCTCCTGAGAGATGAGGTTTACCTACTGTGCAGTGGGCACCTCATCCCTGACTCTGCCTGAGAGATGAAGTTCACCCAATCTGCAACCAGCCCACCCTACAGCCCCTACTTCTCCCTGAGATGAAGCTCACCAGTGTGCGACCAGCCTCTCATCCTTCCTAAGAGATAAGGTTTTTCCAGTGTGCAATAATAACACAATAATAAAACAATGATTTTTAAAACTTTGATTACTATCAAAGTATTTTGCTAATTTTGTCTCTAACTCCCATTTATCCACCTATATCTTTTCTAGCGTAGATAGCGTTGGGCCTAAGTTTCGTAAATATCTGCTTTTAAAATTCATCTGTCTCAAAAATATTTCAATTTGTAGCATTTGCTGGGTCTAGCTACAGAAGAAAATATATCATACACATGTGTGGCACCAGATGGTCAACATGGTTAATATGGGAGCAAGTTAATACTCTAGCCACCAGAAGATTTTTATATGAGACAACACTTCATACTCCAGCCTCCGGACAGTTAAAGCGACGCAATCAGGCTAAAATCATAAAAAAATCTTTAAAGGGACTGGCCCAGGCTAAAATCATAAAACAATCGGTGATTTTATTTCGGGTTCTTAATATGACCATATGATGTAAACATGTACATAGACTAGAACTGCAAATTTTGATAATTTTTGTGCTGCGCATTCACCAGTTAGGCTAGATATAGAGACGAAATTCCCGCATTTCCCATTTTTGACAGGGTGGTCAATAATTAGAAATCGGGAATTTCGTCTCTATATCTAGCCGAACTGGTGAACGCGCAGCACAAAAATTATAAAAATTTGCAGTTTTAGTCTATGTACATGCTTACATCATATGGTCATATTGAGAACCCGAAATAAAATCACCGATTTTCTGATGATTTTAGCCTGGGCCAGTCCCTTTAATTTTATTTTGGCTTCTTAATATGGCCATAATATGTGAGCATGTCCACAGACTAGTATTGAGTATGTTTTTTTTAAAATTTGTGTTGCGCATTTACCAGTTGAGCGAGAAATAAATACGCAATTTAATTTCAGACATGCATGTTTAAAATAAGAAATACAGAAATACCTGATAAACGGGGTTTTCCGCAACCTTGCTACGTTGCCACAGCAACCCAAAATTTAAAAGACTTCCGTAATTCTAGTCTATGGACATGTTCACATATGAAGGAAGTATATTAAGAAGCCAAAATAAAATTATTGATTTTTTGATGATTTTAGCCTGATTGTGTCGGCTTTAATACAGAGGACATGTAATACGCTAGGCAACAAAAGGTTAACATTAGATAAATATAATAGTCTAGTCGCAGAAGATTAATAGTTGAGACACGTGATACCAGAGACCCCAGAGGATTAATACATGTGTTACTATAGTCCGGAAAGGATTAATAAATAAAACATATGATACTCTAGGTATGACAAGGTTAATATAGAAGAAATATGATAATCTAGTCCACATCGCAGTAATACACGAGACACACGTGATACTATCGACCCTCTGGACCTCATAGGGTTAATACATGTCAAACTCTGGCCTATAGAGGGTTCAGAAATAACATCTATGAAGCTCTAGGCATGAGTAGGTTAAAAAAGATAAGATAAGACATAAGAAACGTGATACTCCAGAGGGTTTATACTTGCGAAAGTCAACAAAGGGTTAATAAATAAGACATGTGATACCCAAACACCAAAAGGTGAATATAGAAGCAATTTGATAGTCTAGTCTACAGAGGGTTAGTATTTGAGACACGTGATACTATCGACTCTCTGGACCTCAGAGGGTTATTACACGCAATACTCCAGCCTATAGAGGGTTAATAAATAACATATGTGATGAACTAGGTATCAGTAGGTTAAAATAAGCTAAACATGATAGTGTAGTCCACATAGGGTTTATATTTTAGAAACGTAATACACTAGACCACAAAGGGTTAATACTTGAGATAGTCTAGTCAACAGAGGGTTGATAAATAAGAAATGTGATACTCCAGATATCAAAAGGTTAATATAGAAGAAATTTAATTATCTAGTCCACATAGGGTTATTATTAGATAAACGTGGTACTATCCACTCTCTGGGCCTCAGAGGGTTAATACATGGCAAACTGTAGCCTATAGAAGGTTAATCAATAACATTTATGATGCTCTAGGCATCAGTAGGTTAAAATAAGATAAACATAATAGTGTAGTCCACAGAGGGTTAACACATTAGAAACGTGATACTCTAGACCAAAGAGGGTTAATACGTGTGATACTCTAGTCCACAGAGGCCTAATAAATAAGATATGTGAACCTCTAGGCATCAAAAGGTTAACTTAGAGAAAATATGGTAGTCTAGTCCACAGAGGGTTGACACATGAGACATGTCATACTCTAGACCACAGAGAGTTAATACATGCGATACTCTAGAATAGAGAGTGCTAATACATAAGATATGTGATATTCTAGACATCAGAATGTTAATATAGGGAAAATCTGATAATCTCATCTCTTAGGGATGAGGGGCTCACTACACACTGTGTAAACTTCACCCTGAGAGAGTGAAAGGCTCGCTACACACTGGGTGAACCTCATCTTTCAGGTCCAGTTATGGATGAGGGGCTCACTGCACACTGCCGGCTAAATCTCATCTTCAGGGTGGATGAGGGCTCGCTGCACACTGACTAAACCCATATCTCTCAGAAGGGATGAGGGGCCCACTACACGCTAGGTACACCTCATCTATTAGGAGGAATGAGAAGACCACTGCACACGCTAAACCTCATCCTTAAGATGGATGAGGGGCTGGTTGCACACTGGGTAAACCTCATCTTTCAGGGCCAGTCAAGGATCAGGGGCCCACTGCACACTGGGTAAACCTCATCTCTCAGGCAGTGTTAGGGATGAGCGGCTCACTGCACACTGGGTGAACCTCATCTCTCAGGAGGGATAAGGGGCTCACTGGACACTAGGTAAACTTTATCTATCAGGCAGAGTCAGGGATGAGGGGCTCACTGAACAATCAATAAACCTCATCTCTCAGGAGGGATGAGAGGTCCACTGCACACTAGGTAAACCTAATCCCTCAGGAGAGATGAGGGGTCCACTGCACACTGGGTAAACCTCATCTCTCAGGAGGGATAAGGGGCTCACTGGACACTAGGTAAACTTTATCTATCAGGCAGAGTCAGGGATGAAGGGCTCACTGAACAATCGATAAACCTCATCTCTCAGGAGGGATGAGAGGTCCACTGCACACTAGGTAAACCTAATCCCTCAGGAGAGATGAGGGGCCCACTGCACACTGGGTAAACCTCATCTTTCAGGACAAGTTAGGGATGAGGGGCCCACTGCACACTGGGTTATCTTTGAAGCAGAGTCAGTGATGAGGGGCCCACTGCACATCTGGTAAATCTCATCTATCAGGCAGAGTCAGGGATGAGGGGCTCACTGCACCATTGATAAACCTTATCTCTCAGGAGGGATGAGGGGCCCACTATGCGCCTGGTAAACCTCATCTCTTAGGAGGAATGAGGGGCCCACTACACACTTGGTAAACCTCATCTTAGTATCAGGCAGAGTCAGGGATGAGAGGCACACTGCAAAATCGATAAACTGCATCTCTCAGGACGGATGACGGGTCCACTGCACACTTGGTGAACCTCATCTCTTAGTAGAGATGAGGGGCCCACTGCACACTAGGTAAACCTCATCTCTGAAGAGGGATGAGGGGCCCACTGCACACTGGGTAAACCTCATCTCTCAGGAGGGATGAGGGGCCCACTGCACACTAGGTAAACCTCATCTCTGAACAGGGATGAGGGGCCCACTGCACACTGGGTAAACCTCCTCTCTCAAGAGGGATAAAGGGCCCATTGCACACTAGGTAAACCTCCTCTCTCAGGAGGGATGAGGGGCTCACTGCACACTGGGTAAACTTCCTCTCTCAAGAGCGATGAAGGGCCCACTGCACACTAAGTATAAGCCTCCTCTCTCAAGAGGGAGGAAGGGCCCACTGCACACTAGGTATAAGCCTCCTCTCTCAAGAGGGAGGAAGGGCCCACTGCACACTGGGTAAACCTCCGCTTTCAAGAGGGACGAAGGGCCCACTGCACGCTGGGTAAACCTCCTCTAGCAAGAGGGATGAAGGGCCCACTGCACAGTAGGTATAAACCTCCTCTCTCAAGAGGGAGGAGGGGCCCACTGCACACTGGGTAAACCTTCTCTCACAACAGGTATGAAGGGCCCATTGCACACTGGGTAAACCTCCTTTCTCAAGAGTGATGAAGGCCCACTGCACAGTAGGTATAAGCCTCCTCTCTAAAGAGGGATGAAGGGCCTACTGCACACCGGGTAAACCTCCCCTTTCAGGAGGGATAAGGGGCCCACTGCACACCGGGCAAACCTCCTCTCTCAAGAGGGATGAAGGGCGCACTGCACACTGAGTAAACCTCCTCTCTCAAGAGGGATGAAGGGCCCACTGCACACTAGGTAAACCTCCTTTCTCAGGAGGGATGAGGGGCCCACTGCACACTGGGTAAACCTCCTCTCTCAAGAGGGTTGAAGGGCCCACTGCACACTAGGTAAACCTCCTCTCTCAGGAGGGATGAGGGGCTCACTGCACACTGGGTAAACCTCCTCTCCCAGGCGGGGCTTGCTACACACTGTATAAGTTTATTTCGAATTGAATATCAAATGCTCCCTACACTAAGATGTGGACCTGTGCATTGGCCCCTCGGGGCCGCATGACGAGTAACTGTGGATGATCTCATGATCGATGTACAAGCCTGTCGGCCTCGGAGTGCCAGATGGAACATACTCCACTAATCGATGTAGTTGCTTTTGAAAATTAGAAATGCGAACATATTTATTGTGCTAGTCGAATGGACCCAAAGTAAAGCTTCTTTTGACAACCAATAAGAAACCCCGTTACATCATTCACGGGGTGCCCAAGGACACTTTAATTATCTTGCATACACCGCAGCGGGCTGTATAACGCTAATTTCCCTTCATTTCGGCCGCCACGGTGTATCGAAGGCACAAAATCAGCGGTTCCACGCCCCGTCACGGGACATGGAAGAGCATTTAACTGTTATTTGCCCCGTCACGGGTTATCCAACACACTTTTCTTGCCTTGTGTGCCCCGTGACGGGGCAAATAGACCCGGCCATTCGGGAATGTTCATACAATTTCTGACAATCATGACACAAATTCGATTGCCATTGACCATAAAACCTGCCCGCTGATGGTCTAGATGAAGGGGCCGATGTTGATTTGTTTATTTCTTTGAAATGGTCGACACCGTCCTTTTTGTCACTATGATTAACACCTGTGTATTTTGTCGATGTTCACGATGTTCCGCAAAGATTTAATTTAAAACATGTCAAGCGTGACCGTTCCTGTTTTAAAATGTGTGGCCCATTAGGAAAGCAGCCCATTTCCAGATGACGTTGTAATTAAACTTGCAACGTCTTTGACGATGTGATACACCTGAGACCTTACATACTTCTCCTAATAAGAGCTATGAACTGTTGTCATAGATTACGGCTAGTAAATTATAAAAAAAAAAGAATAAAGATATAGAAAGAAATAATAAAACTGCTGACTCATGTCCTTTTCCTCTCAAATATGACAAGTCCATTATAAACCGAGTCGATATAAAAGGCAAAAATGTAATGACCGACATTTTGTCATAATCCGTTTTTTTCGGAACCTAATTACGTTGCCATCGGATTTTCCAAAAGCTGTAATCTATCGGAATGTTGCTTTCACTCATTCAAACACTCAAAAAGATATATAACAGAGCTAAATCGAAAACATGTCATTTGCCTGGGTATGGGCCTTTAACCCTTATAACGCTTAAATACTTTTCTATAAACCATGGAAACCAAAGGCAAATGGGCCTTTAACTAAGAGCTGAGTAGAATAATGTTTTTCTCATAACATTTAAGTGCGCAGACGTTTTTTTTTTAATTTCCTGTTGCCAACCGAGATACATGTATGATAGCGTGGGGCCAAGGACAATGGAAAACAATGTTCGATGCAAATAACAATGAGGCACTGTCTGCATTTTTTATATTTTAGATCCATCCAAATATTCTGCCTGATTAATATTATCTAATATTTTCAGTTTGCATAGAAATGTAGAACAATTTAACTTTTCTATATTTCTATTTAAAAATTGCGATTATCTATTGTTCATTTATAATATATATATAATATGTGATATGGTAGTTCTGTAAATAGATTAGGCCTAAACAAGTAATCACCGTATTAAAAGTAAGTAGTTACTGCATTTTGACTTTTCGCGGTAACTTTTATATATCTTCGTGAGTCTGTGATACTTATAAAGAGCATTATCTTCAAAGTCATTTAGCAATAACTGCTTACTTGGATGGTGAGCAGTTACCGCTGTTTACCTTTTTCGTGGCAGATCAACAGGAATTTGTCTGTTAGTATTAACGGACGGTTTCATAATAATATTTTTGGCGATTCTAGTCCAATACAGCATGCTAATTTTTTTGACATTTTAATCGTTTGGCATAGTACTCGTTTAATGGCTTATTTTTTTATAAACATCAAACAGATCCGTATATGATTAGATAAAAATTCAATAAAATGTGTTGATGATCGCTACACCCATCATTGTGCAACTAAGGACGAGAATTGCACACGGCAGCAAAGTTTGATTTGCAATGGGTCAGATGTAACCTGGCGGTATGATCAGAAGGTCAAAAGTGAGCAGGAAAGTGAGACCAAGTCTTTGAGACAGGATGGGAGATGATATCTGCCGTGTAAAGGCAAACGCAAGTAACTGCCTACTTTACAACTGAACAGCTAGTGTCGCTTGCACTCTACTTGTACGTGCCGTTATTTGATCATCATTGTTTAAGAATTGTTTTTAAAATATAATACTGACTTCATGACTTGTGTCTAAAACATTCATAAAATTAAAGAAAAAAGTGTCTGTATTTGAAAAAGGTGATTGCAGATCCAAACGTGTTAACATTCGAGTATATAAATTTTGTTTCCATGTTAAACTGTTCCTTCCCAATAAAGCTCTTAACCCTTTGACTTCCAGGCCGGAGTGCATGCCAGGATCCAGATATACTGGTGTAGGAGTTCTATTTTTCGTCATTTGAAGCTGGAATTGCTAACGCAATTTCCAGCTTCAAATGACGAAAAATACATAAATGTAGTATATATTTGACGAAAATTTGTGTCTTTTTAAGGTTACGTTCATTGACGAATGACGACGGAAATTTCCGTCATGTATGGTAGTGAAAAGGTTAATATTTATTTGAAGCTGACTTCACACTAAAGGAAACTGGAAAGAAATAGGGTTACTAGCTATTAAACAACATACGAACAGATCGTATGTCAAAACAGACAGTCTTTGACAGACAAAAAATACATTGTTCATTGGCCCGAGACACACATCTGGTAAAAGTTACATGCAAATCTGTGCGATCCGGATCGTAAGCCGGATGCAGATCGTAATTTTGGTCGATTGTTCCTTGGCCCGAGAGACACCTCTGGTAAAGGTTTTATGCAAATATCGTGATTACTTTTTGAGTAATTCGACGGACAAATGGATGGACAGACAGACAAACCAACACGACCTAACATAACAACATAGCCTTCTGTATACAACCGCTGTATACTTGTCATGCAGATACTCTTTCTAACATGGTGCCATGTGTAATTAGGCGCGGCCGTAGGCAGGTAGCCTATTAGGTTTACTTTACCTTTGTTTGTGTCCTATTTAGGGAAAAGAGGGGTGCTGTGTTTAAGAAACGGTTGACATTTCTGTACACCAGTCCTTATGAACATGTCCAATATAACGTTTGAGGTCCCTAGGCTAAGTACTTTCGTCTTCAGAAACTGTCCAGAAAAAATATACCTTCACGATTAAATATAATGATTAGAGTTTAAAGGATTTTGACTAGAATAATGTTGGCGCAGCGTCGCAGACAGTGGCCCAGCAGTACATCAGCATTGGGCCAATGTATCGTGCTATCTGGTATTTCTGGCAACGGGATTGAAAGCGTCACCCACATTGTCACCCGCATGCAGCAGTCAGAAAACAGGGTAAAATCACCCAATGCTGTTTCAATGTCGGGCCAGTGTCGGAGAAATCATTGTGTTAATGCCACGTGTTTGCGCGAAGAATACAGCAGATCAGATCAAAAAAATCAATATTTTGCTTATATATTATATGAATAACTGTTGTACCACCTTGCAAACGCATGTACGAGTTGAGATCGAGACCTGATGTAAAGCATGACATTTTCTCGAAATTCCTGGTGGATATCGTAGATTTGGATGACAATATTTGAGAAAGTGAAATAAAGTTTGATATGGTGGACAATGATGTTTTTTTTTCAGAAAAAAAAAGTTTATCTATGTTAAGTAAAATCAACAAAAGTGCCCATGTTTATGTCAATATTTCGTGAACAGCCATCTATTCCACAGTAGGTAAGCACTAAATCGATTTCAATTTGCACCAATGGACCCAAGCGGATAAAACATTCTTCATGATCACGCTGGAATGGAGTGCCAATAAATGTCAGGAAAGGTCAGATAATGTCAGGTTGGTCACGTAGCAGAAATACCTATATTTCATATGTAATTAGATATCGGTCCTCAGCGGTGTCTCCTGGATCCATCATCCATCATAAAGTATCCCAATAATGTTTTGTGATAGCATATAACAAACTTAAATGTCAGCGACTGTGTCACATAAATCATGACGGTGTTATATAATGTCAACTAATGCGCACGCTGAGATACAAAATACATAGCAAACAACCGGCAGAGATAATTTCTATTGAGCAGCTGTGCCTTCACTAGCTGACACAATCATTCAGTAGATATAACTCTACGCAAACAAGTAAAATTGAAGATATGTCTCTCAATGCAGCTGTGGTGTTTTTCTTGGGTATAATTTCTCCTGTAGAATTATCTCCCCATGAGCACCTGACTGGAGCTATATTGGTGAGTGATAACTACCCACGATGTAAAGACGTGAATCTTCACACTCAGCGTCTGGTGTGTGAAATACACAGCCAGGAAGATGAGATGAAGATAGAGAGATTTGGTTTAGCAGGATGTTATGGATCTACCTTGTCATGTGCAGAAGGTGACATAAAGACGTGTATGCCTCTCCTGACATTAAACACTCTACATTATCAGTGTTATTGTCGTCTGGATGAGCAGAATACAGTTGTCTCTGGTTATTACTGGACTCTGTGGGAAAAAAATCGTTTTCGTGAATTCGTCTACAAAAGAACTCTTCTGGTTAACGATGGTGACGATTATGTGGCAGTGGAATACAGGCGTTTTGCTCCAGGAGTTCAATTTGTAGTGGCCAACAACAGTCTACCGGACAGTGTGTTCACTGCTTCGTCTTATTACAAACGCCTGCGCTACTACGCTCCTGAAAGAGCACGAATAGACAACTATTTTCATTATGCATGTGCTTGGGGCGCTGGAGAGGGCGATCAAGATAACCCTTGGCTTAAAATCGCTTTGCCAGATCAATATTGGGTAATCGGCGTCTACATCAAACAGAGGTGTGATGCCCCACATTATCCCACCGTTATTGACGTGACCACGTCTGTGGATGATGTGTTGTGGCAGGATGTGGTAATAGGGGAGAACTTAGCCACACGTTACAGCTCTTATGACAGACGAGGATCTGTCAGTGTCTGGTTCTCGCGATCATATACAGCACCATACTGGAAAATATACATTGCCGAGAGGATCAAATATTCTGCAATGAAATGTGATCTCTTAAGCTACGCTACCTGAAGTAATATTCAGTCATATTCTGGCTGGAACGGGTATGCCTAATCATTAAAGTGCTAAGTTAAATAATTTAAATTTCACCCACTCTAAGTGGATAAACAATACTGATGCATGCTTAATTTGAAACCAAACATTTGGACATGTTGATGTTTACACACTCATTACATTCCAAATAAGTGTGATTTAACTTGCTGATAAAAGCGAGAATAAAAAAGACTATGGTCGTGCTTGGCGCGTTAACCCTTTCAGTCCTCACGATGCATTAAGGCATCATTTTACATCCCTGAAATCAGATTTAATTTTTCTACAAATAAGGGTTTTAAAATGAAAAATCCCCTGAAACTGGCTTACCAATAATACATAGCAATTATTTTCAATTTAAACCACATCAAATCATCTTCATCCACTACAAGTCGAGAATTGCGACAGCAATTCGCGGCTTGTAGTGGATGAAGATGACAATGGTAAATTCCGGCCTGAAAGGGTTAAACAGTTGTTAGAGGTTTAAACAAAAAGAAAAAAAGAAAATTACGGGCAATAGCCGAGTGTATTATAACAAGAATAGGTGTTTGAATAACGCTAGCATTTCCATGAAATGTGTCTCCAATTTGACAGATCAGAATACGTTCCACCTATTTAAAGCTGTGGATGATATGAGAGAGGCACAACTTTGAATGGGTAAAAATCTAAATTCAATAACTTAGTGCGTCAACAGTTAATTTGAGGACATTCCCAGCAAACACGACACATTGTCCCAATGCTGGGCCAACATTATAGTCCAATCACAAATCATTGACCTGGAACAAATTGCAACAGAAATAATTTTAGGTGTTTTTGCTTCACAAATGAATCCAGATTATCATACGAAAAACCTTAAGAAATATTCGATGCGGAACAAGGCAAAATTCAAGGTCAAAGGTCAATTCCAAGGTCAAATGTGATTTTTCAGAAAATAAAAGTAGGAACAAGTGTAATACCACTTTTTCCTATACTTTTAACTGGAGAATATATTTATTATATTATTTTTATGATTCAAGGTCATCCTCAATGTCAAAGGTCAAAGCGAAGGTTACATAAACGAAAACATGATTTTCTAACAAATAATCCCAGGAACATGTGTAATACCTCATTTCCATGGAATTTTAACTGGAAAATCCATTTAGGGTATTATTTTGATGATTGAAGGTCATCTTCAAGGTCATCTTCAAGGTCAATGCCAAGGTCAAAGGTATAAAAAAATATGATTTTTAACAAACACAAATAGCAAGAAGTGTAATATATATGTTTAATGTAATTTTGACTGAGTAATCCATTTCTGGTATTATTTTGATTAAATGATTAAAGGTCATCTTCAAGGTCAAAACCTCAAATTCAGGGTAAAGTATACGAAAAACATAATTTGTAACAGATAACACTACAAACAAGTGTAGTAACCAAATCGTTTTAATTTAAATATCGCATGTATGTTTTTTTTATGGTTTTGTTCTGATGCTATGTAGTTGCACTTATCACTGTTTTAGTACTTGTAATTGATATGGTCGTCCAGTGACCATATTGTTAACCAGTCAATAAATTGATGCATGAAGGATAGGTTTCCAAATAATCTTGGTTTTTAAATCATATTATTGACATTTAGCTGCAACTAATTTATATACAGAACAGCTCGTTCCCTATTCACATCAATTTAAAACTGTTTGAGTCAGTGTCATGGTATATTTTATTTATTTGATTAAACAAAATAATGTGCACGTGGGATATATGTTGGCTAATTTCATGTCTTAGAACATGTAGAGGGCAATGACCAGTTGACCTGTGCAATACGAGCTTGATATTATACTCTTAATCCAAAATAAAAATCAATCAACAACTAATGTACAACTATTAGCGTCAGTATCAATACATTCACATCCTTATGCATCATGTACAGTGTTATACTATAAGGCTATAAGGCACACTGCGACAGAAAACGCGGTTGTCAAAAATATGCAAAAGTGTCCACCACACACCCGACAAGGCGTATGTTGGTCCCATGGCCGAGACGTCACGCTTTGCACTGTATGGAGTGTATCACCACACATGCTGACGATCAGACCACATGGGTATGAGGCCCCCTGTTTAAATGGAAAAGCCCTGGTCTTTTTTAGTTAGTAATAACTGACACATGCTGTCAATCACACCACAGGTATGACGCCCTAATTGGAATTACAATTTCAACAGGGGGTGTAATGTCCCTGTGATCTGATTGTTATGCCCCTGGCAATCAGATTTATAACTTTTATAATGTACATCGTGGCTGTCTATATCAAATGCGTCATAAATAGCACCTCACATATGTTTTTGTGTATCGTGGAGTAGCACCAAGCAACGGCATGTTCACGCGATTGTGAAACTCAAGCAGGCTAAATGCAACGTTGTTGTAGCGGTGAATCAACGTCATTGACGTTGATTCAACGTCACAGCAACGTCCTGTGCCCTTTGGGAAATCAAACACTACCAGTAAACACAAAACATTTGCATAACATTTGTACAACGTCGTCCCAACGTCTTCGACGTTGGTCCAACATTGTACTAATGTTATACAGATATTTTGTGTTTACTGGGTACTTACTGGTTTACTGGGTGCTGCTATATATGTGCGGCTACACAGCAAACAAAGTAGCTACCCTGCTTTTATGTCGGTCCACCTACTGACTCCACGTCTGCTGTTTATTGGGCTTATACAGTTTGTACATTTTTATAAATAGAATTGTAATGCAAAGTTTCAAATTTAGCATATTAATATTTAAATAATAAGACAACCAATAATTGAATATGATCTGATTGCACTGCATGTGTTCTAAACAGCAGTCCGCAAGATGAAATTCATCTCCTAGCACCATATTGTCTCTCCAATGACAAAATAAGCACATTTTCACAACAGCTGTTTTCCCATCATTATCCTTGTACTTTTCTCAATCGCTGAACAATGCCTTGAACATGTTGAAAGTCGTCGCTTGCTTAAATGGCTATGCGATGTTTTGTAACAGCTACTTGTTTGAATAAACTTCACATTCAGAATGTAATATAATGCTTGTTTTTAAAACTACAATAAACCTTTTACTCGGTTGTAATATTTTGTCTTTCAATTCATAGTATTCTAGATGATTTGAACACGTCTACAAATATTTGTTCGTTGTCAACACATAGGGAATTGATGTATGTTGAACACGTTTTGATCCGATCCCATTGGGAAATGCATATTTAAGCAGATCCCAGCTTGTAATATTAATAACGATGGACAGGTAGTTATTGTCAAAGAAGTTAAGATGATGACACTTGCTCAGCTACGGCAATGGACATCTAGTGACTGATGGGAAGACTCTGAGGACCTCAGTATTCTTGAAAACCTTGGTGAATACCTACCTCCGGTACTCATTCTATTAGTTACAATCTTGAAGTTACTCCTTGGTAACTATGGATCCGCATCACTAATCTGATGATATCTTTTTTAGTTTTCAAAGTAATTTTAGGTGACTATCCCACCAGCCTAATGTTGATCATGAGATTTTTTGGAAGCATTAGTTTATTTAGATAGTTTTTTATATGTAATTGGAACTACTCCGTAGTTTATTGATACGGTCGCATTTGTGTAGCACGTAGCATAGTTTAAATAAAGGTATTTTAACCCTTTCAGGCCTCGATTTATCATTGTCATCTTCATACACTGCAACCCGCGATTTTTTTTTATTTCACGCTGCCAACCAAGGGACCTGTGTATGACAGCGTGGAGCAAAGGTAGTGACAAACACAATACGATGTAAAGAGCAAGGGGGCACTGCCTGACAATTGCTTTGTATTTTAGACCCATCCAGATATTCTATGTGAATAATATTAATTATTTTTAGCATAGAAATGTAAAACAATTTACCTTACTATATTTCTATTTAAAAATTACGATTATCTATTGGTTATTTATAATAATTATATAATATGGGATATGGTAGTTGTGTAAAACATAGGCCTACACAAGTAGGCCTAATATCTAGAGACATTCCCTTTATTAGCAAGAATTAATCTATATTTTCGGTCCACTTTGCAATGACCCTGCCTGCAAGACGTGAATAAACCGTGAAAGGACCGTGATACTGATAAAGCACATATCTGATCTTCAATTATTAAAGACAGTAACTGCTTACTTTAAAAGTAAGTAGTCATTGCATTTTGACTTTTCATGGCAACTTTGATGTCTCTTCGTGATTCTGTGATATTTAGGAGCGCTGTTTCCGAAGTAAAAAAAACAATAACTGCTCACTTGAAATTTGAGATTGTACACGAAAGCAAAGTCAAAGCTGATTCACAATGGGTCCGAGGTGACCTTGCGGTATGATCAGAAGGGCAAAAGTGAGCAGGAAATTGAGACCAACCCTTTGAGACAGGATGGAAGATGATATCTGCTATGCAAAGGCAAACAGAAGTAACTGCCCACTCGACAAGTAATCAGTTAGTGTCGTTTGCCTCGGGACGGCAGATTTCATCTCTCGACTTGTACGTGCCGTTAATTGATCAACATTGTTTAGGAATCGTTTTCAAAACACAAGACTGACTTGTGTCTAAAACATTGATTGTGTCTAAAACATTAATGAAAACAAATTCTGTATTTAAAAAAAGCTGATTTCAGATTTTGATATTTACATTTTGTTCCTATGTTGAACAGTTACTTCTCAACAAAGCTCTTAATAGTCATTCGAAGCTGTAAATTGCATTGGCAATTTAGGCTTCACACAAAAGGAACATATAAGCAAACAGGATTATTAGCTACTGCACAACATAAGAACAGAGCCTATGACAAAACTAGACAGCCAGTCAAAGACTGCGGACGTCCGCCGAAAATAATGGATCCGGACCTTAATCCTGATCATCGCCCGAGACACACCTCCGGTGAAAGCTTCATGCAAATTCCGTCATTATTTTTCAAGTAATCTAACGGACGGACGGAGGAATTTGCGGAGGTAATAAGGACGAAGTGAACAATAAGAACAAACCATATCTACGTGCATGTTTAATTTACATCTCAAAACAAATCTCGAAGACATACGTGGCTGATAAATAACCATACGAACTATTTAGTCAGAGAAAGCAGACCATTCAGTCTATCCCTGGAAAAATAAATAACTCGAGCTCTGATTACTTGCGATAAATTCAATTTGTTATTTGAAGCTGAAAATTGCGTCAGCAGCTCCAGCTTCAAATAATTAACCCTTTAAGTCCTCATGATGCATTAAAGCATCATCTTACGTCTCTGAAAACAGACTTAATATTCCAACAACTGGGCGTTTTAGAATGAAAATTCCCATAAAACTGGTTTACCAATACATGCAATTTTGTTTAATTTTTCACCCACTTCAAATCATCTTTATCCACTACAAGTCGAGAATTGCGACAGCAATTCGCGGCTTGTAGTGGATGAAGATGACAATGGTGAATTCAGGCCTGAAAGGGTTAAAAGATAGGAACAAACAATTCAGTAGAGCAATGGGTAATAGGTATTGGACATTCTAAGGACAAATCTTATGTAAAAATAAGGGCAATTTGAACATTAAAAACAGATCTTGCGTATGTGGATTCGCAATTCACATTTGACGTCGAGTAAAAACGTTAAGGCACACCTGCCTGATTGCACACCAGTATGTAATGCCAGGGATGCAGACGATTCTTGAATCAATTTAGCCCAGAATAATAAAGAACCCTGTCCCTGATTACTTGTGATAAACCAGCCGTTTTACGGGGCCGTTTTGTGAGAATTGCTCCATCAATTGGCGTTTCTAATTACACTGTACCCAGCAGATTAGCGGTGGGTCGACTTCCGTATTATAAAAACATGGTTATCTCTGGTTTATTGCATATTCTGTAATGATGGTCATCTGGCTGTGAAAACGACGTGTTTAGAGCTTGTCAAGTGCTGACAACACGATAACAGCTTGTATGTAATGTCTTTATACGAGCTTTGGTCAAACCAACAGATTTCGTGGAGGTAAAAAAACTTTTTGTTCTTCGTCAGTATTGAAGGAAACGTTTCTTTATCTATTTTTACTAATATACCGTGGGACATATTAAACATTGGGTTAAAGAAAATGTTGCTATCAATACAATTTAGTTGTTTTTATTTGCAATTACATAAAAAAACGACAGTGATTACTTGTGACCTCTTAGCTGAAAAATGTAAAACAAAAACTGAAAAGTAACAATATTACCACAAGCAGTGATAGCGGCGCTTGTTAACATTCAATCCACAATGCTACTATATAATATTACTTCCTGGAAATTACCCAACAAACATGAAACGTTTGTTCAACGTTGGTTTACAGTTGGCCCACCGTCTACGACGAATATATATGATTCTATAAATTTGAACCATTTTCAAGCGCGGCATTTTAATTCTCATGGGTATTTGTTTTAGAAATGCTTGCGACCTTTTGGGTAGGCCCCCCATTTCTGTGCGACCTACTACTGGCTCTTAATAATAATGACGGACATGGGACATGCAGTGGCCAAGGAACACTGTTGTGTGCATAACCCATTTTCGTCTAGAAATAGCTTAGGATCTTCTGCCTCATTATCGTGGGAATATCTGGTGATTAATGCATTAACAATGAATACTATTTCTTAGTTAAGATATGTGTTTAAGTGTGTCATGGTTATTTATTACTTTATGTTTGATTAACACGCGGCAAATTATTTATTACACTAACAACAACATACAACATCTAAATAATGTATAACTATGTTTCCCCCTCGTGTGACTCGTGTGAAATCTAAATGTATATGATAAAGCTAAAGAAACAAACAGTAAACGAAAATAAATATGGATCCTTGATTTATAGTAACAACAAAGCATATCGAAGAAAGTTCGGTTTTGTCTCAACTCTAGGCTAACTTCACTGGCGTTAGTCTACCATTGAGACAACACTTGGCTGCACAGTCATTGCTTTGTTAACATAGATTCGGGTTGGAGCCATGCTGACCTGATCTTGATCTGCCCTTTGCTGACCATAGGGCATCGTATGTATTATAAATTGTTATCCATTTATCCATTCAAAACTACTGTTATTACCACGTCATGTTACAGGCCACGGTAGTGTCAGTATCATCACATTTGTCCTTATATTGTTGTTTGTGTCCTGCCTGCCTGCCTGCCTGCCTGCCTGCCTGCCTGCCTGCCTGCCTGCCTGCATGCATGCATGCATGCGTGCATGCATGCATGCATGCATGCATGCACGCATGCATGCCTGTTAGTTTAAAACATATTTTATTGACCAATTGAAACAATACAAGATTGTAATACAAAGGCTTCGCTCGCATGCCTGTTTGCTGGGATGATGTGTAATGTACCACAGGGTGATCATCCCGTCAACGCTGGATTTGTGCTCAGGCACCAAAAACTGATGCTGACCCAAAATTAAACCAGCATCTGGAAAACGCATTGGTTGTTTTCCTGGGCGGGCCGAGTTAATTGGATCACCTGACCCTGCAGGATTCGTCATGTCATAATGTCCGCCATATGCTGATTCTGTGGATTCACCTTTGAATAATTGATAAACCTTCAGCAATCACGGGTTTAGAACCAGCGACTATCACAGTCCACGCGCCAAAGTTAATGCGACGCTGTGGCAGACGTCGGCCCGCGTCGCACCGACTTTGGGATGGAATCCAGGATCTTTTTTTTGTCACAGTGTCATTCGTTCTCGGTTTATGTTCTATTGATGCCCCCACGACACCTCTGTCAAGTGTTGTCTTTAACGGCCGCCAAGCTCTGCCGCACTGATTTATGCCCCAACGTCATCTAGCAAATGATCTGGAACCTCATTTATCATACCGTTGTCATGGGATTCAATCAAACTAGCGACCGACCGAGGCCCCGTCATTGGCCCCTGAATTAATTAGTTAGGCCTGTATAACAAAACACAATTACAAAATAAAACACTAGTTCACTTTATCCATCCAGTCAGATGTTTATTTATACTTGTGCGGATTTTCTCGATATTGTTACATGGGGTTATTACGTTGTTGAAATAATACACTCACCATCGGCATCTCCAGTCCTGGGGGTTCCTAGGCCTACATGCTATTTATGATGTATCTTGACGCTACGTCATGTCATGATAAGTCCCATAATAAGCGCCATATAATCTAAAATTAGCGCCATCTGTATCTGAATATTAGGTGGCAATACGCACTATTGTGCTATCGCGCCACGTGAGTAACTTAGCAAGGCCTGTTATCATTCATGATATAATTCATATCCTGATGTGCATGCCAAGTACTCTATATTGTGGATTTTCTGGGGTCTCGCCGGATGGGAACTGCGCCTACGTCCATTGAGGTTTTTTTACGTCCAACTCAAAACTAGTCAGACGAGCCATCTGATTTACGTGGTTCTCTGAGCCCAACGACACGACATCGCTGCACGATGTCCCAGTGTATACGGCACCTGGCAGTCCCAGGCGGTCACCCATCCAATTATGAACCGGCGCGACGTTGCTTAACTTCAGTGATCGAGCCGACACCAATGAGACAGTGCCGTATTCCTTACGTATCGTATGATGTGTGACACAATTATACGAATATCATAAACTTCATTAATACAATAAACTCGTTTGCAGAAAGCATCAGCGGAAAGCATCCAGATTGGGCCCACATCTAGCTATTTTCTGTCGCAACGCATCTGCTAAAAAAACATCCTTGCCAGCCACTGCAGCAATATTTCCGGTCCAACCAAAAACAGTTTCACGTAGTAACTCTTGCTGATTATGTTATGCCATGTATTTGCACAATAAAGGTGTTATGTGGCATGAAGGTCACGGTGAGTTTGATGATAGTCCATCGACGTCAAGCGAGATTTCTTTGATGGTTAAGCCATTTCAGTTGGAGGACCGACGTCTTTATACTTGTATGTGGATCCAATACGGGCGTTTAAAATGAACATAACCAACCATTAGGATGAATTTTATAATATATGTACATTATACGTATCGCACACTGCAGAGACGTTTATATACAGTACTGCTAACGTGTATGGCAACGCTGACACGACACTTGTGCAGGTGATGCGAATGGTGTGATAGAGTGTGCTCACCGTGTGTGTACCTGGTGTAACTACTTACCATGGGGCTTATCAGGAGCAGGCCTTCAGTGAAGAGGGTTGAATCAAAGGGTAATTGCCGAAGCGCAGATGAGAAAGCGTGTCAGGCTTGGCCCGGTTGGTAGGGGGGGTGGGGGCAGTGGTGTAGGCCTAAAAATATTCCACAACTGCTGAATATAATTGCAATATAATTTTCATCTCATCAATCCATGATTATTAATAACCATAAAACGGGACCCATGTAATAATATTATTACATTATTGACCTGTTATTAGGTAAGTAGATCTATTTCGCGAACAAGTATATATCTTTATATCTTTTTACAGACATATTCTCATTGGAACTGCATCCTCTAACAGATTAACAATCCGCAATTAATATGTTTGAATAGGTGACTTTTTACAAGTATTAATATGTACAAAGCTGAGGATTAATAATGCTAGCTGTATGCAAAATATTATAAGTCTTGTTGTCCATTTATATATCAGTTTATAATAAATATGCTGTACCACCGTATTCGACGGCGGCCCAACATCCAACCAGAATATGGCAAACATTGCTATTTGCATCGATGTATTTCCAAGTCTACAGTAAAACGCCAAGTAGACTACAAGGTGTATCTTTCTTCTGGCTGTATTTTGCTCAACGCAATTTTATCCATACATTTTGGTCGAGTAATTCATGTGCTTGAATTTTTTATTTTATGCTATAATCACTCGTATAAATTGAAAACCGGGAGAGCTATTAAATTATTGACTGCGAGGGTGATTAGTATTAAGGCCACTGGTTTTTATTTCTCTGTTTTCGATCAGAAAAAATCAAAAATCTAATGAGGGAGGGCGGCAAAAAAAACATTTAGGAAGAAAAAAAACATTCAATCTTTTTTCGGAAAAGGGCGACCAAATAAAAAAAACTTTTGACCTATTTTAAATAAAGTTAAAGGGACATGCCCAGGTCTAAAATCATCAAAAAATCGGTGATTTTATTTTAGCCTAATAATATGACCATATTATGATGCAAACAGGTCCATAAACTAGAACTGCAAAAAGTTTTTTAATTTTTGTGTTGCGCACTTACCAGTTGGGCTAGATATAGAGACGAAATTCCCGTATTTCTTATTTTTGACAGGGCTGTCATTAATTAGAAACCAGGAATTTTGTCTCTATGTCTAGTCTAACTGGTGAATGCGCAGCACAAAAATTAAAAAACGTTTGCAGTTCTAGTCTATGGACATGTTTACATCATATGATCATATTATTAGGCTAAAATATTATCACCGATTTTTTGATGATTTTAGACCTGGGCATGTCCCTTTAATGAGGGCGATGAAAAAAAAGAAGCAAAAAAATCCCAGCTGGTAAAAAAAAAATTATATCCTGAAATGAGGTTGTTTTTTTTCGGAATGTTTCTTTTATCTACGAAATTAAAATCGGCAACAATTCAATGCGCGCGTTGGGCAGAAAAAAAACATGTTTTTTTTGGTAATGCGCAGCCTAAATCTAATGGCCTAAGCAGGGGTTTCACAGTGCTTTGTTTGAACGACGGAGAGCGTTCACGTTAGTAATCCTACCCTTTCAATGATATAGCCAGAGATTGACGTTTATTTGAAACGCTATTATTACCTCGTTAATGTCATGTGAAGAGTGGACGCCAACCCATTAATGACATTACGCATGGCTAGGTTGGTTTATCCATAAATTCTACGTTATTTCGGCCGAATGATGTTAATTTTTTCTTTCAGCTGACCAAAGAATATAAATAATATTATGCATACTGCTAATGAGTTAGCAAAAAAAGTTTATTTATGTTACATTTATATTACCATGCTCTAGTTTACAAAGGGTTAGACAAATATTCCAGACTGTTGTCGTTTACCCAGAAAACACGAGTCTTCCCCCCAATGCTGGGATAATATTGGCCAGAGTTGTAGACGGAGGGCCAACATTAACCCAACATTGGTCATTTGTAAAAGGTGAGAGTCTTGTTTATTGACCCTGTCAGTCCTAGCGGCTTTAACGCGATACCTTTAAAGGTATCGCTTAGCACTCATTTATTTTGTATATTACACATATACCTCATTGGGAAGCTCAAACACACATTTATCTGTTTATTGTAAGGAATTTTTCATTTTATTTTCCTTAATTTGAAACTCAAACTATTTAATGATATGTGGAAATGTCTATGGTGTGACCGAGAAGTGCTCAAATGACGAAGTATAAAGTATGTAACATGTTAAAGATCATATAGCTTTTAATATTGTGTTTAACACTCACTAGGACAAAATGTGAACTTGTAAATAATTCTTAAGTTTCTACGCTTTCCAGTGTCTTTTTTGCTGCCATTTAGAATAAGTTATAGTAGCTATTTTATCTCTGGTTTTGGTGCGGGAAACATATATGTCCCATGTATATATACCATGATAATGATGTATTGTGTTTGACGTAATTTTAAATAGTTATGATGAATATTTTAAATACCCTAAGTTTGTTTAAATGTGTAAATGGCGGAATGTAAGTGTACATACCATGCCGATATATGTGATTCACAGAACTAACCATTCTAACCCTGCTGTACATATTGTATATATATATATATATATTGCTATGACAAATAAGTCAGCAATGACTTGAATTATTGTCAACAAAACATCTATCTATCTTAAAGTGATTGGGATATAATTCTATGCGGTTGTACATTTGAAAAGAATCATAATCGAACGTTCAGCATACAAAGGCTTGATTATGGGTAGGTCGATTACTCAAGCATTCCCGTCATGACAAGACATTTAGCCAGTCTTGGATTAATATGTATCAACACCGTACAATATGGGCTAAAATCAAATACACAATGGCTAGCGGGTTTATGTCCACCGGGTCGGTAAGTGACAACTAATTACAATATAAACACAATGGCACTACGAAATGTATTTAAAGGCGGCCTTGGCATTGTATGCATTCATTCATTATAATTGTATATATGGCAAATGTCATGTGAAATAAAATACATATATGTCTATTTGATATTGTACTCGTTAATTATTTGCACTTAGTTGCATAAAAAAAATATCTACTGAAAGTTTATTATATAGGCCTACATTGTTATTTTTGAATTGAATATTGTCTAATATCACAACATTTAGCAATTAGAGAGGGAGGGCTATTTTTAAAGATTTTAATTTTGCGCTAATTGAATATTCATATTTACCGCTAGCTTTAAATGGATAAATATATTCCTGCTAAATGCAAGGCCTTCAGCACACAGTAGCGATATTGGTGTTAACGAGGTATTTACGCAGGCCGTTTGAAGTGCGATAGCGAACCCCACCCTTCGCCACCCCCCCCCCCCTCCAGGGCCGGTGTGTGTGATCCGTGTGGTGCGACAAAGCCTGGGAGCGGTGTGTGTGGTGTGAATTGCCATACACGTTGTCTGCACTGTACCATAAAAAGGCCTACCGGATATTGTGGGTTGAAATTATCACCGCATATGTGATAAGTTTATAGATCTAATTGAACCAGCAATCACAAAAGTTGCAGGCCTACTACGTTGGTGCACTCTTGTACATCATAGTGGTTGCGATGAATCAAATCTATACTTTGCTATTGCGTTCCAAATATTTTGAGGAATCATATGATCATATGATAAGTGACTGGCCTGTTTGTAGCTTACCGTGTATCACCAGCACCATCTGCGATACATTAAAATCAACTGTTAATTACTAAGCGAGCCGAGCTAAACACGGTCAATTAATTTCATCATCTCGTGCGACATTTTAGGCTACACTCTATTAGAATAAAAGGTTCCCGAGGGTTCTTTTCCATATAGTAACATAGATAAAGGTTCCGCACCTGGTATGTATATGGAACCTATCTCTATTTTACTATATGGAAAATAATCTCCAAGAACATTACCTTTTAATGTAGAGTGTATAACTCTGTTGATGAGCTGAATATGTTGCTTTTACTTTATATTCATTCGAAGTAAGGAATTGCAAACGCAATTCCCAGCTTCAAAGAAAAAAAGAAGTTTTTTAAAGGAAAAATACATTTCTAAACTTGGGCTATTATTATTTAACCATGAGTGTCATTCGCGACTATAATAGTTTCAATCTTCACTATTAGCCTAACACATCAAACAATAGGTTTGGTGTGTAATATCTTTTAATTTGCAAGAGCCGCAAATTATAATGTCCTGCTAGTATTGCTCCAGAAGGTTTACATCCCTTTGCTGCTGTTCCTAATACCTTCAGAAGCATATGTTACCTCGAGTCTATGTGTCATCATTCAGGCACCAGGATGTTCATGTTGAGACTCTGAGCGAGGTTCCGTGATCATGTGCTATGATCTGCACCTGGACACTCTACCATATGTGGGCATCATACCTCCAACCTACATCAGAGAGATCTACATGGTGGAGTTAGAGCGGGGAATGACCTGTGAACCTTTTGAGCAGGGCCTCAACTGTCACATGCAATGCCTCATAATCAGGGGAACTCTTCTGGACGACGTCGATTGGACTTGAATCAAGCAGGGACACACTGACATAACTGGATTTGAGTAATAACAACTTTCACTACATTCCTACAGTTCTGCAACACCTTACTCGACTACGTACGTTGAATCTCGAGGATAACAAATATTTATTTTTGGTAACTGTAGATTTTCTGTCAGGACTTTCTGCAATTCATACTCTCGGCGGGTAGTAAAATGAAATGAATCGGGCTTTATGCCACCTTTGTGCACATAATTATAGGCTAAACTGGGCCAGGAGAACTTCCTGAGGATGGTGAGATTAATGAGATGACACTGTCCTCCAGACACAGAATTCGAAATTCGAGCCCTGGCGGTCTGAGGCCGAGCACGCTACCTCTCGGTCACGGAGGCCCCCCACAATACTGAGTTTCACACGTGGATGGGGAAGAGACATTTTTGTTTCTTTCAAACCGCCGAGACCGGGAGCCGAACCCCGATTTCTAGCGTGAAAGGCAGCGGTGCTAACCACTACCCTAGGGCCCCCGCCCTGGCGGGTAATAGAATTGGCCAATGTGTAGAAGCGGATTCGCTGGGTCATGGAATTTGGAACGACCTGTATAGCTTGTCATGCTCATCCATTGTCCCTTACTTCTCCGACGGCATGACGGCAGATGAGTTCAGAATACCCATCTTCCACGGGAGCTGCGTGATAAGCTGCGATTACTCTTTGTTAAGAACACGGACATTCAGGATGGGATGTTTGACATAAAGCGATATTTCCCTCGTTTGGAGGAGTTAACATGTCAGAACTGCAGCATCCGTGTATGAACTATTCCACCATTTTAATACGACCACATACAACAACTGAAAAAAAATATATATCTGCAAGGAAACTCTGTTATCGTAGTGGAGCCAGGTACATTGGTGATGTTGACTCATCTATAAGTTCTCAATGTGAAGTGCAATTTGCTGAGTGTGGTGCCAGATTGTATGATTTCAGATCACCACATCTCTCTAAGAAAGGCAAGTGGTGCCTTTCGTGGGGGAGGAGCTGTAGAACACTAGATACTATGAGCCGCTCATATCCACAGGTGACCAACTGACCACTGTGAATATAGATATTCCAGTAAATACGAGGTGTTGACCAAATGTTTGTTTAATAAAACAAGAATGGTCCAACGTCATGTGTTCACTATTAATTTGAAAAAAAGGCCGTGAAAGGCCAGCATATATGACATATGCAAATAATCTGTTTCTAGCATGGGGCGAGTACTGGACCAGAGTACTCGAGTACAAGTACAAGTATCTTGAGTACAAGTAAAAGTACTCGAGTACAAGTACTTTGAAAAGCACTCGAGTACAAATACAAATCATTCTGAGTTCTAATTATATAGGTCTAAATGTGATTTAATAATAAATAATTGATTCAAATGTGTAAATTTATGTATGTCTTGACATGCATATGAGGAATGGAAATAACTTTACATAATTTGACATGGAGATATAATTTTATGTTTCGTAAATATAAATTGTGTCTGTCTAAAGCTTTACGGTAACAGGAACGCTTTTTTGGTGACCTTATCATGAAGCTGGTGACCTCATTATGCTACTGGTTTAATTCGCCGGCTTAGCCTGTTGAATTACACTAGTCCCATGTTATTTTTACACCAGCACTCACTCGAGACCTGTATCCTTTCAACCACTGGTCCCGACTATATATTATTTTTTTATAATTTATATTGCACACTAAATACCAGCATTTGATTAAACACCAATCAGCAAGATTTCAATATCGTTGATCACGATTTTTGTCAAGTCTGATTAATTTCTACTTACTTGAAGCTGTGGATCGCGTCAGCGAGACACAACTTCAAGTGGGGGGGAATTCCAACTAAATAATTTGGCGGCTAAAGGGTTAAAACACATCAACACAATTTGAATTCATAGTCATCTTCAAGTGGTTTAGACCGACGATATCCGTAAACATTACCGCGCATTACATGCAGCAATTTCAAATTAAGTCAGGCTTTTTTACCTCAGCTCTGTATATATGATGAAACATGGATTTAATTTCGGCGTCCCAGCTACATGTATTGTCTCCGGGTACTTTCAGGCATACAGCTGGCTTAATTTGTGAAAGTAAGAGAAATGATACACTTAGCATACTTAGACCAAGAATTCAGAAAAAGCAAACATCCAAGTGAAGCGATCTGAACGGATGTTTATCTTGATTTGCAAAGTTTTATGTCTCGTTTGGAATATGTCTCCAGAATGAATTCAACTGAACGGTCAAAAATGAAATAGTTTTTTTCGATTTAATTGATGCTTTTAATGTTCCTTTAAATCCAGATATAATGTGTCGTTAAATCTTATGCCACACAATCCATTTAAGTCGTAAAATATATACGTTATTATAAATGGACAAAGGAAACTTTATTTTATATGGCTTAATAGTCAGCATTAACTAATAGTTAACAGGCTCCAAGTTGTGTCTCGCTAGAGCAACATACAACTTCAGGTGGGTGAATATTTACATCAGATAATTTGGCGGGTAAAGAGGTAAAATGAGAAGATACACCTGGGTGTTAACGGGTTGAAGCTATTATGATACTATGTTTGTCAGATCTACCTGTGGATAACCAGTTGACGGAGGATTTATCGTCAAAACAGAATACAAGCTCACGTTTGCCAGTCATTTATGTCGGAATGACTTCTCCCACTCTTAACACTTTGCCTGCTAATCACGACAATAGTCGTTTTTATCCGTTTAATTAGCATAATAAACCACTGTTATTAGGAATGAAACTGTTTAAAAATCAAGATTTGAAAAATGTTTGGTCAACAACAAATATGAGTAATTTTCGACCACTTGATGTTGTGGATCGCGTTAGCGAGACACAACATCTAGTGGTTGAAAATTTTATTTAATTAATTTAGCAGGATGAGGGTTTAATTATTCCCCACACATACACTGGCAATGAAGGCTATATACGTCTAACCCTGCAAACAGAGCCAGTGTTGATTGATGTTGGATTAACGTTCTGGACGGTGGACCATCCTCCAGTCTGCATTATATGAATGGACTGTGTCTACTGAGAGGGGGGTGACTCGTCCAATGAAATCCTTGTTTCCCCTGACACAGCCAATATCCGTTCAGGCTGCAAGCGGCGCATTATCAAATCAAATCAAATTTGCACACCAATTAACATTGTATCGGCAAAATCACATACATTTACATGTACTAAAAACATATTATATAATCATATTACAAATACATGGTTATATAAAATCAAATAAAGTATCCTTTGAAAAAGTCTGTATAAATTTAGATGTACTAAAAACATATTATATAGACATATTACAAATACATGGTTATATAAAATAAAATATTATTCAAAGAAGTCTGTCCCACGATATGGATCACATCACTTTTGTCAATGAATCTTTCCTACCCAGCTCAGCTAACTCGTCCCGAGTTATTGACTAAGAAAGTGACAGATTACCAAACTATTCAGACAGGAAGCATGCGCTGCATGTGACGTCATCCCCATGTCCGGGTCGAGCCAGATTTACCAGACATACAGCAAACACTTTAAAATGTCATGTTATGTCTAATCTGATAACGAATACCCAGCAAACACAAGACATTTGTATAACATTTGTAAAATGTTGGACCAATGTCGAAGACATTGGGCCGACGTTGTACAAAAGTTATACAAATGTTTTGTGTTTGATGGGTGAGTGGTGTGCTTATTTTTCTCTATATTTATATCACTATGTCAAATATACAGCGTTTATTTTGGTGACACATCACCTTCTGTAACAAAAATAGATGTATTGAAATGTAAGATTTGTGTTTTTACATATTTTGTAAATTTGCTGCTTTGTAAAAGCAGTTCGGCACCGCTTATAGCTCAAGAAACTGACCAAAGGTCCATTTTATAATTTTAAGTTAAAAGAGCTTGAGACAGTCATATCATTTGGATTTTGAGTGCTTGAATTACCATCCTACTTTTTGTCACAGAATATCAAGTAGTATTTTTTCATTAAAAATAATATAGTATGCCCTAATTGTTGTATTTAAATAACATTCCTGAGATTTAAATATTCATAAATCTGAATAGCACATATCCACGAAAGATATTGCTTCCACAAATGCTCCTACATCATTTAACAGTTTAAAACCGCAAAATACGGAACATCAAGTCGCGCTCCAGAAATAATTTCGACGCGAAATATAACACCAATAACCCGTGTAGCGCGGGGAACAACTTTAGACATCAGCATCTTACGTCTATATGGTTTATACTTTCCAAGGATTACAAACAGCACTTAGTGTCACGAGCTGCACTCCTTCACAACAATACACATATAATAATAAAGATATAACAAAAGTAATAATAATAGTAATAATAATAATATAAGAGGTAAAATGATAGTTAGAACATAAAGATGATATGACGAAACAAATATAACATGAGATGGTGGTGTCACTGTGGAAAAACAAACATTCGCATAAAGTATTTCAAAATAATATAATTAACCAAATCTACCTGATGCTAGTAAAAATTCCTTAATCAATTTAAATATAGTAAGGTTTTCAGACAAACTTAAGACGTTTGAGCCATATAATACAGTATGATTGCTCAAGATGTTTTTGAGATCTGAATAAATCGTCAAGTAAAATTTGATGTAATGACTGAAACAAAGTCCGACGAGGGACAGCATAGGCTGGGCAATGGGACAATAAGTGTGCAGTATGCTCTCTTCTTGCTCCACACTTGTCACACGACATGTTATCAACAAAGTTATACTGAAAACGTCGAATATTTAAGGCGCTTAGCCCAAGTCTTATACGTGTGTGATTGACAGCTGCTTTGCCGATAAAACGAGAATATAAATGAGGAAAAAATGGGGTAGTTCGTAAATGTTGTTTTTTGAGATTCAGCTTAAAATGTTCAATACTAGGGCTACTGCGTAATGCAGGATTCATGGCGTTCCACAATCGCATTGTGGAAAAAAGAAACTAATTTTTCACACAACTCAAGCGGCAACGTATTATTTGCATTGAACCGTCTCCTGTTCGACGCAAATTATAACCAGTGTCTCGTTGTATCGGCAAAACAGCAGTCAGATAAAGTGGGATGAGACCTCGTGACATATTAAACAAAGTATATAGCTTATGGTTGTCTCGCCGCTCTGTGAGCGGCAACCACCCCTACCCAGCTCAGCTAACAGCGGTACGTGTGTGTTTTTACGTACCAGTACACACTAGGGCGGCTCTCCGTTGAACTTGTTCAAGGGCAGCTGATTCTCTGACAGTACAAGGCCTGATCTTAGTAATCTGTGTTTTACAGAATTCAAAATATGAATTGCCCTGCTTGCTTTATTTATAACAGTAAAAATATGTTTTCTCCAACTGAGATTGCTAGTCATTGTTAGTCCAAGATGCACATGTTCAATAGTTCGCTCAACATTGACCCCATTAAAAACAACGTCTGGATATTCTGGGAAGCTTTGGTGATTAAAAAATATAATTACCTTTGTTTTAGAAGGATTAAAAGTTACTTTCCACACACTTTTCCCCAGTCACTTATCTTTCTTAAATCTCTGTTTATTTTTAAACATGATAATCGTGGGTCAAAAAATATATCTAGTAATGACGTGTCGTCTGCAAAAAGGTGCGGATCAGTTTCAAGGGTGTCTACAAGGTCATTTATAATTATCAAGAAGAGAAATGGCCCTAGTACGGAACCCTGGGGCACATCAGCATGTAAGCGTTCCCACTGTGAAGCTTTACCATTGAGCACAACACGCTGTATTCGATTTTCCAAGAAGAACCAACTTAATAAAATACCAGTTATACCAAATCGTTTTAATTTAAATATCAGGCCATTGTGCCATACTTTGTCAAATGCCTTTGACACATCAAGAAATACCATACATGCATTTTGTTTCTGATCTGGAGCTTGATATAGTTTGTGAGTAATGAGAGTTAATTGATTGACTGTAGAGTCCTTTGGTTTAAAACCTGAGTTCTTATCAGAGAGTAGGTCATTCAGTTCGCAGTATTTATAAAGGTGGCTGTGTATAGTTTTTTCAAATACTTTTGATATGGGGACAGTAAAGTAACTGGCCTATAATTTTTAATATTATACCTGTCTCCTTTTCTAAAAAAAGGAATAATGTTGGCTTTTTTCCAACATGTAGGAAATACACCATTTAAAAGCGAGAGAATAAATAAACGAGAAAGAGGAACATTTATGGACAGAGCACATTCCTTTAAAATCATATTATTAATATTATCATGCCCAACCGCTTTACATGTGTTTAAACATGTAAGTACTTTTAAAACGTCACTTGAATTATTACTGAGACTACTAAGTCAGGAAGCGAGTTATCACCATCAGAATCTGTTTGACATTGCTCAACAAAATAGTTAATAAATAAGGTAGCCTTTTCTGTGCTATAACGTCTATATAGTACGACGTATCAAGTCGATTCTCGCGCTGAAAGAGTAAAACATTTATCATGGGCGTAGACCCATAACATAGGTATTCAAAGAAAGCGGAAAGAGTTGACTAAGAGATTTATGATGATTTCAAATTGAAAATACCCATTTCTTCTCCTGGTTTATATAAGATATTTTAGCGCTTCAAGAGATAAGCAAAATTGCATAAATAAACACATAAATAATATTATATAAATATCAATGTCAAGTATATTTGTCACGGAAGGAAAAACAGCGGTCTGAGAAATGGCAAAAGAATATTTTTTTAATCTGCAGGAAAGACAAAAAATACAAATTCCTTCCGTGGATTTTATACCATGGGAAAAATTCGTAGAAAACGGAGTAATACAGAAGGGGTAAGTCTGCGGCAGCCTATCATTGACAGAGATTGGCTTGGTTGTTCACCAATTAGTTGAATGCCAAACTTACGTTTTGACGCCCAATGAAAAAAATGAAAAAACGCTATTATCTTGTGATATGTTGTGTTTGACTTACACCTCATAGTATAATAAAATTGCCCAATTAACCCTTTCAGCGCGGGGACAGTCTTTACACGTCAGAATCTGACGTCTATAGACGTCAGATTCTGACGTTTATAGACGTCATATTCTGACGTCTAAAGACGGTCCCCGCACTGAAAGAATTTTAAAAAAATAATATATAATGGCCGTAGACCCATAGCATAGGTATTTGAATGAAGCGGAAAGAGGTCTGTGATGATTTCAAATTGAATAAAAATGATCTTCATGGTTTATATAAAATAATTCAGCGCTTTAAGGGTTACTAAATACCCAGTGTATAATATATCAAATTAAAAACCCAAACGTCAGGTTTTTGTATCATTTTCTACTAAATTGTTCAAATATATCAGATAGCACATATAATAGTTACTAGTAGACATATGTCTAGGATACTAATAAACTTTTATACTATGGGATAGTTTTGTAAACCATGTACGAAAGAACAAAGTTTAAGTTTGAGTGGTGCTATAGGCCGTCTTAATTACTACATGGTAATGATAGTGACATGGCGATACTGGACATTATGCAGTCATACATTAACATTTGACATAATTTGCTACCTGTTAAAAATGAAGGTGATGTGCACATACCTACAACGTTTTAGGCTTGGCGAAACGACAACAAAATAGTTGTTATTTAGCGAAAAACCTTTGAGTGGTTTCACCAGAGCTGGGTTTAATTCCGGAACGAAATTGGAATCTAGTTAAATTCCAATTATGATGCACAGAAACCATGACTCTTTTTAACAATATAAATTATTTTTCGGTTAGATCTCATCTTATATTTCGGTTAAATCTCATAAATACGCCGCCTCAGAAATTTTAAAACTGCAAATACGAAGCCTTAAAAGTATCGAATACAAATACAATCTTTCAAATACAAAACAATTTATTTGAAGATTTAGATGAAATCCGATAACCTTATGTTTTCACCTTAATTAGACGTCTTTACATAGAAATTTAAATATTGTCATTGATAAAGATTTTCAAATAAAAGTATGATTTTGGATTAAATACACCAAAATAAGAAGGCCGAGACACTATAAGCGCTAAGACGCATCAAAATTTAGCTTTAGATATAAGTTTATATATACATACACAATTTTGTATATAATATAATATAACTATTTTCCATGTATAATCGTGAAATGGTGGAAGTCTTCAGCAACGTGCAATATATTCATAAAAATATATTATACTTATGAATGAACAGTATGTTTATTAGCCACGTGTTTCAAAGACGCATCAACATGTAAGTTCTAGAAAGTTAAATACGCATACAAATTATGTATCTATATACCTATTTTATGTGTGTACTAGTAAAATGGTTGATGTCTTCGACAATGTGCATTAAATATACGACTATTAATTTAATATTAAATATAGTATACCTATGGATGAACAACATGTTAATTTGTCACGGTGTTCAAAATGTCATTGATTCATTAATGCCGCTGATGGCACATTTGCACCCAAATGCAGCAAGCACATCAGCACATTCCATTTAACTTTACATGCTTAACATGTTTGATATCTCGTATAAATATGCTAGATAACATTTGTGAAGAAAATGAAATAAGCGATATGGCTATATTTCATAATAATGTTTTTATATGTTGTTATTTTGAAAAAAAATATAAATATATTCAGTATTAATATTATTAATTAAATCGTTTGGACCACCTTGTGAAAAAAAAATACAAATCTATTATGTTTGGTCAAATACGTTAATACAAACACAGAGATCAAATACAAATACAAATACAAATACATGCCTTTTAAAGAGTCAAATACAAATACGCACAATTCAAATAGAAATACGCAAATGCAAATACGTATTTGACCCCATCCCTGTTATGTTTGTAGCACAACTAACCCTCTCGCGCATCCATGTGTCTGACAGGTGCCTGGACAGGACCTCTAGCTGCTAACAACACAATGCTGGCCCACGGACCAGGAAAGCAAAATTGGCTGGCCAAGCGCACGTGGTGAAGTTTTCATGTTTTTTTTTCAAAACAAACTAGTTATCAACAAAATTTAATTTATGCGCTTGACCCCCTGCACATGGGCTGACAATTAAAATGAAGGCAACACTTTGTGTATTGTATTGTGTATTTACATTTGACTAGTTGATTTTTAATGTGACACCCCGAACATGTCCCCCTTAAAAAATGTCAAAGAGTGAAAAATCCTGAGTAAAAATATTTCCAGGGGGGACTGTCCTCTCCCACATCTAAGCCATTATTTGTGTCCTGCGACTCTTGAGTACCACATTTCGCATGTTTTTGTCAAATCGTCACTTACATGACTCTTGCCGAGTTGAACAACAAAAATCAACGTGTACAATAATTCACTTTGCAAAATCTAAGAGATATAAAAATATAATTAGAACAGTAAAGTTATCACGAAACACAGAGGCAAAAGCCACAGTTTTATGACAGGCTTATCATTTTTGTTTTGACCTGTTGTAAGCACTTTATTATCAGTCGCTCTGGTAGAAATGTGTTTATCGGTGATACCTCTGTGACTGCTGGTAGGGCTAGCGGTGCTTTCTTCATTGTTACCAAAATTCTGTTGAGTCTGGTCGACAGTTGTATTCATCATTGTAGTTAGGCCTACATCAGATGTAGTTAGGCCCACATCAGACGCTGAGCTACTCCAGTTTCTCTCATTATTAGTGGAAGTGTACATAGCAGTGGTGGACGTTGGAACACCTTCGACTGTTGGTGCCGAATTTAAAGGAATAGCAGACAATTCTCTGAATAGCATGTTATTACATCTGTCATTGAAGCAGCTGCACCCTTTCCCTCTGATTGTATCCCAATCCGCGCCAATATTGCGTAGTGCGGTCAGCACCTCTGAATGCATACTCTTTATCAAAAAGTGTGCTTCGGTAAAGCACTCCTGTATAAGCTCCCTGGCTGGGACCTCATTACAATATCTGGTTCGTACGGTTAGAGGTCCTAAAACAAACACATGTATCATACATTTTTATTGTGATCTAATGTTAGTGCCGTATTATTATAATTGTATTATGTTGTATATGAAATATATATTATATATATTTATATATATATATATATGTTATATATGAAAATTATAAACACAGAAAAGAATTAACAAAACTAAGAATTAGCGTAGGCTACTCAGTCAGTTTGAGGTCTGTTGTATATGCCTTTTTATATTTGTAGACAGTCTACAAAATAGAAATAGGTAGATACCACAGACCTGAAAAAATCCCAATAGAAGAAAAGTTTTGCTTAAGCTGTACAGCCGGTAATGTCGAAGAAGTGTTGTACATGTATTTCCTCATGAATGCTCGTCTTTAGAAGAAACAAGAGTAATAACGGATTTATGTACAGCTCTTCCCAGTTTTCGAAATTTGCCCAAAACCGACCAATTTATTTTTATTATGAAAGCTTATGAATACGTACCTAGACAACGGAGGACCACTGTAAACCATGATGTTCCAGTGATACTATATTGTTAATGACTAATACTTCAACTATTAACATTGTTTTGTCACAGTCATTGTGTCTTTTATTTGTTTAATTGTGATGTATACTGTTTTGTCTTTTAAGTATTTTTTTGCAAAATTGTTTGTTCACGTAAACAGATGCAAATAAATAATTATTTTATTCTATATACTGGATTCAAATCCGAAGACATTTCTCACCGTGACGCATTGTTACAACTTCACTGTGTGTAACGCTGCATCCGTTCTGACAGATTCTGGTTCGGAGCCCTTGGTGTCGGAAACATTCATATTTTTCTCTAATTGCAGGTTTATTTTCCAGCTTAGTCTGATAAATCATTTCGCATTTATAGCACTGTGTGAACGCCGTCCCTGCAAAAAAATGTATCGTCCACTATTGTCATGTGATAAACAAGCAAACAATTGTTGCAGGGTAGCATGCAGACTAACATTTCATTTTCCTAATCACGTAGAATGTGCCGCGATTGCTACTACACTATCCTTTCGCTAACGCTTATACGAAACATGTATTATTATTCTTAACTCTTACAGCGCGGGGACCGACTTTGGTCGTCATAATCTGAGGTCTACAGACGTCAGATTCTGACGACTAAAGTCACTCCCCGCACTTTAAGAGTGAAAAATATTTCTAATGGTATTAACATAGGTATTAACATAAGTATTCAAGTGAATCGTAAAGAGCTAACTAAGAATTCGTGATGAGTTGAAAAAAAACCTTTGGTATCCACGGTTTAAAAAAAATTAGCGCTTCAAGGGTTAATGGTGTAACCATTTTTTTCCAGAACAAGGTTTGGTAATTATTTCTGGATCAGAAAAATGTCGAAAACTCTAAGCTGGGGATCCCTCGCCAAAATGCAAGCGTAATTCTTTATAACATAAAGATGACCGACATTTTGATCAAAAGTGATGCACATGTGTTAAGTTCATGTCAATGCCATAGTTTATTCTGTGTAGCCTAACATGTCCAAAGACGTTGGGAAAAAGATTGTGATAAGCCCTTTCAAGGCTGACTTTACATTGTCATCTTCATCCACTACAAGCCGCGAATTGCTGTCGCAATTCTCGGCTTGTAGTGGATAAAGACGACTGGAAGTAGGTGATCCATTAAAAATAATTTACAGTGTATTCGTAGAACAGTTTATTGTGAATGTATCTTCTGAAACCCTCAGTTGTAAGAAAATCAACTATGTTTTCAATGATGTAAAATGATGCTTTAATGCATCGTGTGAGGGCTTAAAGTGCTAATGTCGTTTAATCGGTTTTATTCGTCGATACTGATACGGGGAATGAAATATGTGTCTAAGCATCAAGATTTGAAAATATTTGTGCTCAAATTAAAGAAATATGAAGAATTTTCAGCCACTTGATGTTTTGGGTCGGGGTAGCGAGACGCAATTTCAAGTGGACGAATATTTAAATTAATTAACTTAGCAGGACAAGGGTAAGTATAACAAGATTACCGATGTACTAAATCAATTAGGCCCATTCGAGTGGCTGTTCTCGTCATCGACGTTTTTTCGCCAAAATTTGATGTGAGGTCAAAGGTCAAAGGTCATTCAACAAAAATTTGACCGTGATTTTTCCCGTCTCTTTTCCTCGACGACGGAAAAAAATCAAACAGCCAATCGAGTAGGATAATAACAAAACGAAAAAACGTCGATGACGAGAACAGCCACTCGAATGGGCCTATGACATTATTGAACTTACTCAAAGAGAAGCTTTACTAATACTTTGAGTGTGTATTATAAATAAGTAAATGTATCCCTGCTCTACTTCAGCTAGATATGATTTGATGTAGTAAATATTTAACCCGTTAAACCCTCACGATGCATTAAAGCATCATTTTCCCTGAAAACAGACCTAATTTTGGTACAACTAACGATTTCCGAATGAAAATTTTCATGAAACTGTTTTACCAATACATGGCCATTTTATTTAATTTCACATCCACTTCAAATCATTGCGACAGCAATTCTCGACTTGTAGTGGATGAAGATGACAATGTTAAATTCAGGCTTGAAAGGGTCGAATGCGAACTAAAACATGATATATAATAAAATAATTGTATTCATTTTGGAACACCTTCCATACACTATTTAAGCTAAAAAAAATTATTATAAAAACGGATATATATACATTAAGCTAAATGCAGGCGAGCATGAACTATATATTCGCTCAATATACAGCAGCTCAATTCCAGGCCAGTCTTTGGCTAAAACTTTCAGTTTCGAGTTTTCTTTCAGCCGCGTTGGGACTAAGTGAGGAACAAGTTTGATGTTGAAAGTGGTTAATTTTTACTCACTTTGGAGCTTAGCGTGAAATGATTGAGACGTTTCGATCTGCCGTCAGCAGATCTTGATCACGCAATGATCAGGGTTGGTGATTCAGCTCAGATGGTGTAGTCGCGGAATGATCTGACCATAGATGGGTGGCAGCTGGTAGCCGTGTTCTCTGTTCATGGAAGGGGCTCTCTGCTTGATATGGATAGCCTCCTCCACCTTGCGTTTCATCCAGTCCTGCTCTCTGTCTAGGACTCTCAAATTATCCACCACCATCTGAACCGAATTACCCACCCTGATCATTGTGTGATCAAGATCTGCTGAAGACAGATTGAAACGTCGCAATCGCTTCACCCTAAGTTCCAAGGTGAGTAGAACCACTTTCTATATGAATCTTGGAACCATGAAAAACATATTCTCTACTAAGTTTGATGTTCTTTTGACATTTCCATTCACTCTCAAATCAACACTCTCCAGAAAATATATCACACAAAATGCTTACCTGGATGAATCAGTATACATATCCATAGGAAAACTAGGGATCGACGCATATCCATTTGGATTTCTGTAATTAAACGTAGGTATCCAGTGAAATTATTATTCTAAAAAAAACATAATATCAGTTTTTACTTTATATTCGTTTTAATGCTGCAAACGTCAAGTGCTGACATGTGTAGGTTTTTTTTTTTAATTTTCCCATCATGTTAATATCAAAATCATTTCTCGTTTTGAAAAAAATAACATAATAAACTTATGTGTGATGAAACATATGAGAAACATATATCATGTGACACAGATGAGAAATATGCCAACTCCAGATGACCAGAAACTTAAACATAAATTCATGTAAAAAGATATAAACGGCACTGCCATTTTATGCAAATATATTATCCCGCTCCGAAACAAGAGATACAATTTTAATAAAACTACACATACATTCATTGTCAACATAAAACATTTGTATAACATATATTGGACCAATCTCGAAGACGTTGGGGCAGCGCGACGTTTGGCCGACATTGTATAAATGCCATAGAAATGTTTTGTATTTTCTGGGGTATTCATTGTATTCTAGAATGCCCTTGCACATTACCTTAATATATTGTAGCTATATTTTGCTTAAGACAAATTGACAATTTAAATCTGACTGGGGTTTTAGATTGGCTGTACTATAACGAGTGACCCATACCAGTATACAATTTACGTATATAAAAGATCAGCTAACGCGAGACGCTGTGCAAGTGCTAATTTTAATAGTAGAAGAGCTAGTTCCCGTATGACCCTTATCTAAGGAGTTGGTACAAACCATCATACTGACAAATCTGATTTTATATTATGTTAGAGCAAACCTCCCTGGTGATTTATATGGTGGGCATAAAGTAGAATTGTGGTATCAGTTTTCTGTACAGCCCATTTTCTAGCATAGGGGGTGTTTCTCGATTCGTTCATCAAAGTGGGGGTCAAGTACGGAAAATAGCCATATCTTTGCAATAAATGGATCAATTCTTACACTTTTGCTATCAATACACTCAGTATTAAATTTTCTAGATGTTTGATCCGTCTGGCCTTAGGTCGCATTGTGTATTTTGTGAAACGCAGTGACGTTACTCGATAAAAACAAGGTTATATAACACTCCCTCCCACATACTTCATTCTGTGAAACGCAGTGACGTCACTCGGTGAAAACAAGGTTATATAACACTCCCTCCCACATACTTCATTCTGTGAAACGCAGTGACGTCACTCGGTGAAAACAAGGTTATATAAGAGCCCTCCCCCAGACTTTATCGTATTAGCCAGCTCGGTGAAAACAAAGGAGGTGGAGTTCGAGAGTTTCACAGAATTGTGAATATATACAAACTTTGACCAAGTCACATCGCAATAGTAAATCCATTATGGATTTCTTTCTTAAATCTTTACAAGAAATGAAGCAGAAATTATATAGTTCAACCAATCAATCAATCAATCAATCAATAAAACTTCTATAGCGCCTATATCCTCAGCGGACTAAGCTCTGAGGCGCACAAATCCTTAGCGTGATCATGTGCCATAATCGAGGCCAATGCAAGTTCGTCAACATGGAGCCGGGCTGCTGAGGGACTAAGGTGGAAAAACGAGGTCAAATAGGTGAGATTTAAGTAATTTCCGGAATGTTAAGATTGTTTTGGCATTACGTTTTGTCACAGGCAGGGCGTCCCATAAGGTTGGACCACATATAGAGAAAGCTTTTGACCCAGTCTTAGTCTTTATACGAGGAACAACAAATATATTTGAATTAGTGGAGCGTAGATATTTTGAGCATTTCGGCCGAACAAGTAAGTCAGCCAGATATGCAGGTTGGTTGTCTTTTAGGGTTCGAAAATTTATTGCTCACATTTCAAAATGAATGCGAAACTTGACATGAAGCCAATGTAATAGTTTTAGAATTGAAACGGAACGACGAAATCGTGGGGCCCAATGGTTACCACTCTTGCGAGGCAGTTTTAAACGCGTTGTAATCTAGCGATATCCTTTTCTTACATATTGTGAAAAAGTGAGTTACAATAATTTAACTTTCTACTGACGAGTGCCACTCCAATTTGCTTGGCAAGATTTAGGGACAGATTTTTTTCGAATCCGACGCAGGTCACGGATATGATAGAAGCATGCCCTGCATGTTTGTGATGTGTGTTTTCGGCTCACTTCATTCAGCATACGGTCCTCGTGATCATTGATATATTCTAGTTGTCATTGATATCTCCCAAACCTGTTTAGCTTTAGGGGTTGGGCTACGTAAACGTCTTTTGTTGCAGTTCTAGTTTACCAATCTACACATGGAAATTCAATTGCCGTTACAATGATACATTGCATGTCGCAGTGAAGTAAACAGTCATATCTTCACAGCCGTTGAAACATGATTTGTATTAGAAAGTAATCAAACCCATCAACAAAACAAACTAGTCAACATGGTTAATAAAAAAACACTCAATGAAACATAATTATTGCCCATATCTAAATATGGCCTATGTTTTATGAACCCAGATATGTATGGGTTTAACATTTTATGTAGTTTTACAAATGTTGATACATTTTTTTAATGTAAGAATAGAGCAGCCTGTTATGAAAATGTGTGTATTCAGCCTGGGCTGAAATATGAAACATTGAACTTTTCTCGGCATTCAAGGGTATAATTTGTTATGCACTTTTTATTACATAATTCGGGTGCGCTGAATGCGAATCAGTCAGATAAAGTTCTATATATAGTGTCCTTCACCTTCAAATTTGACAAGCAAAACATGGCTGCCAAAACCACATCTCTTCTTTTTTTTCGGCCAAATATATGCACAATTTCTCGTTTCCGCATGATTTGGAGTTTAGAAATTTATGAATTATGTTTTTCGATCAAAATGACCTTTCTTTGACCCTCAAATTCAAAATGGTTAAAGGGACATGCCCAGGTCTAAAATCATAAAAAAATCGGTGATTTTATTTTGGCTTCTTAATATGACCATATTTCTTATTTTTGACATGGTTGTCAATAATTAGAAATGTAGTGTATGCCAAGGTTGGAAATGCCCTAAAATGCCTCAAAATTGGGATCTTCAAAATGGCCGCCCGGGCTGAATAAAAAGTAAAAATGTACATATATCTAAGTTTACAAGATATAAGCACCAGCGAAATAGTTTCTGTATTTTTTCTAATATAGACATTCAAATAAATTATTTAGTTTCCAAGTAGAATGCCAAAAACCAGTTGTAGATATATAAAATATCTATACGTTTGAAAAATACCCCTACACTAAATTTAGGCCATGTACGTTTTTGACTTGGAAATTTAATATTTGGTCACTTGTTTAAGGGACAAAAACGATTATACTTATTTAAGTACTATGGTACATCATACCTTTGGTTATCCCGCTTATCAGTCACTTCTTCTTCCACTATAATCCACGACAAAGTCTGATGTGTGACATTTCACTCTAAGTCTTGTATTCTACCCCCGACCAATCGGAGAGTGGTTCAGCCTGTCACATGACGAGATCGGCCAATCACCGCCGTCATTCAGTTGTTATTTAAATTAGAGGGTTGAATACGAGACTTAGGCCGACATTTCTCAAGAGCATGCACGTGTTTTTTTATGCCACGGATCCGTTACATAGCATCAACACGCTTTGGTCACAATTGTACGCTGTTAAATATTATCATTTTTATGATAAATATTTCAATGCAGTCATAGAATTTAAATCTCCCCCACTTGAAGCTAAGTGAGTACGAAGAGTCAAAAAGTAGGTATATACAAAATTATGCATGTATATAGCGTTTTAAAAAGTTTCTACCTATATCACGTTTATTATAATTTGCAATCTTCATGAGGTAATGTTAGGACCCTCTGTATGCCATAGAAGTCAATGATATTGACACAGGCTCGTAAATATTTTCCACTCAGTGAGGATTAATTTGTTTATAATGTTAGCAACAATTAAGTTATGTGTGGTCAATAATAAACTGCCATGACGGATCGTAATTGTAAAAAATAATTTAAAAATGTGCATAGTAGTGGTTAAAGTGGCACACATTTTGTTCAAAAGGGGATTCTTATGCAAAAAACAGTATTTTTTTTAGAGTAGGCATATCGTTTACAGATGTGCTGTCTGTGTGTCCTCGATGCTTATGTCATTCAATACAGACAAAGTATTATGTTTTCTTTCCCATTTGGCTTGAAGAATATATCTGTTACATTTTAGAAATTCGATAGAAGCCAAACACATTCAACCTTTCACTCTTTGGAAACACTGTAACTTGACAAGGCAGCTGCACCTTTTAAAAAAACGATCATCACCATCATCATCATCATCATCATCATCATCATCATCATCATCATCATCATCATCATCATCATCATCATCATCATCATCATCATCATCATCATCATCATCATCATCATCATCATCATCATCATCATCATCATCATCATCATCATCATCATCATCATCATCATCATCATCATCATCATCATCATCATCATCATCATCATCATCATCATCATCATCATCATCATCATCATCATCATCATCATCATCATCATCATCATCATCATCATCATCATCATCATCATCATCATCATCATCATCATCATCATCATCATCATCATCATCATCGTCATCATCATCATCATCCAGCATTACCATCACCATCACCATCACCATTACCATCACCATCACCATTACCATCACCATCACCATCTGAGACTCATGTAGCTAACTGTATATCTGTACGGTACTATGTACTGTCTGCTGAACAGCCTCTAATATAAGACACGTCCAGTGCGAAAGTAAGTCCCATGAAGCACACGACGTTGACTGGTCTCAAATTAAACTTTTAATATGCTGTGCCCCCACTTGATCTCAGCAAACAAAAGACATTGACCCAATGATTGATCCGGAAGAAATGCATTTGTATATTAAATTGTATTTGTAATTGATATATTATCAAAGACGCATGATAACAATGTGAATTATTGAGAACTTAGGCAAGGAAGGGTTAACCCTTCTCTGCCCAAGTTACGAGGCGACGGTAGATCACGATGACGTATCGATTGCATCATTTCGATCCGAAAACTGCTATTCACACCAGATACAGTAGCTGCGGCGGCCTAGCAAACACAAGACGTTGAGCCAATGTTGGTTTAATGTTGGCTCAGAGTCGTAGACGATGGACCAACATTAAAGCAACATTGGTTCGTCTTGTGTTTTCTTAAAACTCTCCACAGCCGTCACATCACATTTACTTCTGTATTGTGCAAATACATTGCATAGCATTTATAATCAACAATAACTACCGTACTAGGTGAAACTCTTTTGTAGCTGAACAGGATATTCGGCTGTCATTAGCTAGCAAAATAATTGATAACATGTCAAACATTTACTAATTTTAGGACATGCTATTCAGAAAGATTAAAGCTTATATAATTTATACGATTTTCTCTGATACTCTCTGCAAACGTGGCAAGCATTTATTGTTTTTATGTTGTCTGCAATCTGACCGTTTATATCTGCATAGCGCAATAAATAGAGAACTTCTATGGCGCGTATTAGAGATTATCTGGCCCTTATTTTAGAACTTATCTTAACGCGTCGTGGCGCTAAGATAAATCGCAAATTAGCAAGTAGGAAGCCCAGCTGTAGACGTTGGTAGTATTATTTTAGCAGCCTAACAAACCCTTCCAACAATTGAGAACACCCGCACAAGTATCAATAAATATCTAACGGGAAACATACAGTCAACTAGTGCTTTGTATTACTATTTGTGTTTTATAGATCTAAGCATGGCGATCATCTAAGTAATGTAGGGTACGGATTCCGGTCCAGAATTATGCGTAGCCTACGTCATTGGCGCTCACACGAGGGCGCCACTGCGGACGCCTGTTCGATTGAATCCAATGAAGCAATCTGATAAACGAGGTTTCAGATCATTCGCTAGATGGCGTGGGGGCATACTAGTCGGTGGGCTAATATCTATAAATTTGAATTTCGCCTAACTCTCATGACAATTATGTTTCTTGGGCTCATTTTGAAGATGGATATATTACCTTTCATTTGAGACCGGGTAACCCTCTGAGAAATTGTCCAAAAATGTATTTTGAAGTCAAATAGATACCTACCCTCTGGTATCGGAAAGTAATGAAAAATAGTGTTTCATAATTTTTTCACAATGTGAAATTCGGGCTTGATTCAAGCAAAATGTAATAATTCTAACATAAATTGATGCTGAACCATAAAAATATGGTGCACTTTGTTTAAGTGAGCTTACATTTTACTATATAGACCCTTTAACCTCTAGGGGTTTGCTATTTTTGATTACTTAAAAAACCGTATACCACGTCAAATTAAAGGGATTTTTCAGATAACCCCATGCAATGTCATACCTTTTCATATACCATGTCATATTAAATATCATACCCCTAGATTTTAAACTCATTTTGATATTTTGTTCCATATTAACCTTTTCGAGCATTTTTTGTCAATGTCACCTGGTCTAACTATGCAACATATATTTGACAAGGCATAAATGACATTACACGGTGTTATCTGAACGATCCCTTCAATTTGATGTGCTATGGTAAGACGGCTATTTTTAAGTAATCAAAAATATCAAACTTCTAGACGTTAAAGGGTGTAGAAAATACAATTCAACCTTATTTTAAACATTACACCCTATTTTTTTATTTTTGATCAATGTATGTTACAATTATTAAATTATTATTGAAATAAACTCGAATGTCATCTTGTGAAAAATGCTCAAACACTTTTTTAGTCAGATTCAGGTACCAGAGGGTAGGTACCTATTCGGCTCACTTTTTAGAGGGTTACCCGGTCTCAAATGAAAGGTAATATATTTATCTTTAAAATGAGACCAAGAAACATAATTGTCATGAGAGTTAGGCGAACTTTGTTATTTAGGCCCTTTTTGAAATATAGCCCACCGACTATACATCAGTGCGGCAGAGCTTTGCGACCGTTAAAGACAACACTTGTCAGAGATGTCGCGGGGCATCAATAGAACATAAACCAAGAACGAATGACACCGTGACAAAATAAGCGATCCGGGATTCCATCCCAAAACCGTTCCGATGCTAGGCCGACGTCTGCGCACCAACTTTGGCGCGTGGAATGTGATTGTCGCTGGATCTAAGCCCGTGATTGCAGAAGGTTTATCAATTATTCAAGGGTGAATCCACAGAATCAGGATATGGTGGAAATTATGACATGACGAATCCTGCAGGGTCAGGTGATCCAATTAACTCGTCCAAACAAAAATCAACGTCAGTTTATTGTTGGGCCAGCATTGGAGGCGGTGATCCAACGTTGACTTAGTTTCCTGTTTTATGGGATCCCAGAAAACACACGAAATTGACCTAATGTTGAATGTTACTGTTGGTCAACCAGGCCCAACATTTATTCAACATTGTGTGAATTTCTCACTTTTTTCTGGGATTTTCACAACTGTCCTGAAACTCTTCGCAGGACGTGGGGGTAGGCCTATCTGGCTTACTGTGTGACAACATCCCAGTAAACATGACATGTTGACCCAATGTCGTATCATTGCTGGCTCATCGTCTGCGACGCTGACCCAATATGTAAATAACGTTGGACCAACGTCTCCGTTGGGATGATACAACGACTTTAATTTTATCGTTTATCAAAACGGGCATGTCGGCATATGAATCTGCTTTAACGCATTCACAAGCGTCCTGGTGAAGAATAATGGAAAACTGCACGTTTCCAAAAAAGGGACTGGTTTCACATTTGACAAATGAAATCACTTATATCATGCCACGGGGTAGGTAAGCTAGTCCTTGTATAGGCATACATGTAAACAGGCATACAGGCAGACAGACGGGCTAGCGGGCTGTCGGGCAATCAGGCAGGCACACTGACAGGCCCTGCGGTTGGACAGGCAGACAGGTGGGCAGGCTGCTGGGCGAAACGGTCATTTATATGTGCATATTACAGTATGTGCAGGTGGTGCAGGTGGTGGGTCATTCAAAGTGTTTTCAGGGCGAGGGCTCTGGTGCAGTGGTTCATGCTAACTGCTTGAAAAGTCAGAGATCGCGGCTTCGAGCCCCACTCTGGCCTTCAAGTTTCAAAGAAACAAAATGTTTCTTCCCCGTTCATTCGTAATGATTCAATTTCGAATCCTGTGTATGGAGGGCAGTGTCATCTCATTCATTGCTAAATCCTCAAGAGGTTATCCTGGCCCAGTTTAGCCTATATGTGCACAAAGGTGCCCTAAAACACCATTCATTTCATTTCAAAGTGTTTTCTTCAGTCTAGGGGATTTACCCCCAGGCATGCCCAGACGGCCGGAAACATTGCATTCGCTCAGCCCCGCTATCCTCGGGCCGAATTGTCCTCAGACAATAGTTGAGGGTAACTGAGGGTAACTTCATTCATCTCACATGAGAGACCCATGATATGTCAAACAATCTATTCCCGGTAGTTTAAGGCCCTATCTGGCTGCATTAGCTCCGCTGTTGAGCAGAAGAATCAGGCTACCCGCTGGAAATCCGCCCGGAGATTATGGCCAGACTCGTGGAGGCTGCAGCTTCTCTTGGATGGTTGTTGCAGACTAGTGATCCCGTACCATGCTCCACAGCATACAACAGACGTAATACCTCCCTTATGAACTGCCAAGGGGGTTATGAAATGCTACCCGGCAAACACAAAACATTTGTGTAACATGCATCTGATACAATGTGGGACCAACGTCGATGGACCGACGTCGTATTCATACGACGTCGGTACATCGACGTTTGTCCAACATTGTATCAGATGAATGTTATACAAATGTTTTGTGTTTGCTGCGCAACACGAACAACCGTCCCGGTACCCCAACGTTGTAGGTTTTATCAAACAACATAATATAGATAATTATATTTATAGCAAGCCAAGACACAAGCAGCAATATAAGAAATAATTTGTGATTAGGGCGAGGCTGTGATCGGCTATACATGTAGCTACGTATGAGCTGGAATGCAAGAAATTGGCTTCCATGAAAAATAAGAACCCATACCAGTTTTGGATGAAGAAGCATTGTGAACGTACAATAATATATACGATGCCCTGTAGTCAACAAAGGCCAGACCAAGTCATGACCAGGCCAGCATGGCTCCAACCCGGACATAAATTAACAAAGCAATCACCCTATGGTCGGATTCTCAAGTGCTGTCTCAACACTAAGCCAATGTCACAGACTTTGCTTTAGCGTTGAAACAACACTGAAACTGGTATTCAATCGACTATGAATCAATAATACATTCTCATTCACTTTTTGTTTGCTGTTGCATCCTCTTTTGTTTACGCTTATATTAAATGCATATGTTAAAATCACGTGATTCTAATTTGATTAGGCATAAAGGGTAAGCGTTGTCATATTGTTTTAAGTTGCTGCTAAGGTTTGCAATAGAAGACGTCGTGTATATGAAAATCACATCAATGCTTTATTAGAATTACATTGTCTTATTACACATAGGAGTCAATAACATGTGAGGTGGGTGGTTGGATGGGTGGGTGGGTGGGTGAGTGAGTGAGTGAGTGAGTGAGTGAGTGAGTGAGTGAGTGAGTGAGTGAGTGAGTGAGTGAGTGAGTGAGTGAGTGAGTGAGTGAGTGAGTGAGTGAGTGAGTGAGTGAGTGAGTGAGGTCCATCGCGACGTAAATATTATTGATCATAAGAGTGAGATGAGCCAGCTGTTTTGAGTAAGAGCACGAATTTCAGGTTGTTAACTTCACAGTTAGACGTCAGAATCTGACATCTGTAGACGTCAGATTCTAAAGTCTAAAGTCTAAAGTCGATCCCCGCTCTGTAGGCCTGAGTGTAAAAATATTTCCAATGGCCGTAGACCCATAACATAGGTATTTAAATGAATCGTTAAGAGCCAACTAATACAGTTGTGATAATTTCAAAATAGAAAAGATGTTTGAACTCCAAGGATTTGTTAAAAAAATGCAGTGCTTTAAAATAGGTTAAATTCAAAACCATTTGTATAAAAGCTGCAGAGATAAACCACAGCAGCTGCTCATGTAGCTCCTGCTGGTTGCCGCTGTATGGTACAGTTAGTGTAGCATATTTCATCATGAAGTCCCCGTGCAAATTATTATGTATTTAGCCATGAAAATGGTGATATTATACCCATTGGCACATCTGTCATGCTGTGAAGGGCATATCCCTAGGGTTTTAGACTTCCATGGAGAACAGATATTCTTGTCGTAAAAGCTCTACAAACCTCGTTGAGAGAAGCGAGGTGAAATTTGAGAACGATTACTAGCATTTGGAGTGAACTAGAATTCCTTCTTAATACCATAATCACCAGAAATATCGAAGCTATGAGGCAGAAGCTAGTGTTTGGACGAAAATGAGTTATGCACACACACACTATTGATCTTGGCGACCACTACATGTTCCCCAACCGCCATTCAAGAGATGCAGACGTAGTTTTTTTTTAATGTGATTTTTTTGTATGTGTCTGAAGATCGTATGAAAAAGTGTTTGTGTTTTTTAGCGAGAAGGTCGTAATCACCCAGCAGGCACGAGACGTTGACACAAAGTTGGTTGAATGCTGGCCCAGCATGCAACCAGCATTGGTTTAAAGATAAGAGTCAGGTTCTAAACTCGCATGCGTGTAAGCCTTCAGCATACAGTACAGTGTGGTTGATGAAGTAACCTGATTACGAGACTGGATACTACTCCAACGAGACACTCACCCAACGCTGTTTTAAATGTTAGGCCAACGTCTGCGACGCTGGCCCAACATTGAACCAACATTGCAGAAATGTACAATGTTTGAGAAAAAGTCCTCCTTCCCAGCAAACACAAAACATTTGTATAACATTTATACAACGTCGGCCCAACGTCTTCGACGTTGGTCCAACATTGTATAAAGTCATACATATGTGTTGTGTTCACTGGGTTTCGGTAAACGCGTGGGGTCAGTCTGTTTCGAAATACCCACAGTAATACAGTCAGTTTGTTTGCAAAGCAAGGCCCAGCTAAGATCCAGGACAAAGGGCTTTGAGATTCGATGGAATTGTTACTAATAGATGTCGCTCAAGTATATATGAACTTGCTGTGATTTGAGAACTTGCTCGTAATGAGGCTTTGGGTATGAAACGCATATTTAGTATTATTATGGAATAGGGCCTTGGCCTACCCACGGGCGCTATTGCATTCTGGGGGACCCTTGTCCCGCGAATTTTGACAGTTGACCATACCTTTAACATATCGTGGACATTTCTAAAGAAATTACGCATGCTTCAACGAGCATTAAAATACAGCGCTTCAGAAGGTTGAAAGATATGGAATCATGCAATAAGTTCCTCCGTTTTAAAGAACTAAAGCTATAGCTCGATGATCACCCTCGCTGACCAGGGCATGTACGACAATGTGCAACATGACACATGAATGGAACAAAGACACTGTGCAGTCAGCTTGCTCGATGATCAGCTTTATCATGTTTACTAAGCCTGTATTTACCCTAAACACGAACGACACTGACTTTGTTTTACTGTATTCTGAATCCGAAATATATGGAATGAATGAATTCCGCTGTTTTAAAGAAATGCAATTATAGCTCAGCTTTTAAATGTTTACTGAGCTCTTTAATACATTGTTTTACTGTATTCAAAATTGCTTACGACCTTCTGGCCCAAAATCATTTCAACACATGAACCAGAATGTCGTAAGCTTCATTTATTTCCAAGAAGTGTCAATTTGCATTAATAAATCTAGTATATTGCATGGTAATTACAATTATTAGACTTGCAATACTAAAGTAGTATTGTTCTTCACACATAATTAAAAAAAATGTTATGCTTACAACCTTCTTTTCATTGTCGTCATAATATTTTTGAATCTTTATTTCATTGCAAATGATGAATACAACTAAATATTATTTGTAAAACAATACTCAAACAACAAAATTGGCAATAGTTCAAGGTTCATGGAAAATGTGTAAGTAAAGATAAAAAATCCTGCAAAACTACCAAATATAAAAAAGCTTTTTCACAGCCAAGACATTCGTTGCTCAAGGATCGTAGAAAGATTCTCCTCGTAAACTACATTGCCAAAACATGTTATCAGCACTTGACAAGCCATAAAGACATCGTTTTCACAGCCAGATGACCATCATTACAGAATATGCAATAAACCAGAGATAACCTTGTTTTTCCAAATACGGAAGTCGACCCACCGCTAATCTGCTGGTCACAGTGTAATTAGAAGCGCCAAATGATGGAGCAATTCTCACAAAAAGGCCTCGTAAAACGGCTGGTTTATCACAAGTAATCAGGGCCAGGGTTCTTTATTATTCTGTAGGTGAACTGATTCTAGAATCGGCTGCATCTCTTGCTCTATATACTGGTGTAGAATCAGGCAGGTTTCTTACGTTTTCACACGCCTTGAGATGTGAATTGCACATCAACTCACATACGATCATGTTTTGTTGTTCAATGTTTCTATTATTCATTTGATCTGTTATGTTATTTTTCAACAACTATTGAACATTATGCTGTTGTTTGTTTATATTTTACGAAGCTGGAATCGTTAACATAATTTCCTGTTTCAAAAATGACAAACACATGTATTTCAAATTGACTTTGTCAAAGGGAATCAGGTCCTGTGTCCTTTATTTATGCTTATTTATGCTTTATGCTTATTTGTGCCCCATCTGCACGAAATAAGTCGCATGTCGGCTCCATACAAGTTGAGAAAATGGGCAATATGCATGACATAGGCTTATAATAGCGAATTTTGTTTTTTGTTGAATTTAGTCAGAAATGACATATCACATGATTGTGATTATCAGATTTTTTGTTTATTTGTTTTCAAAATGGCCGCTGGCGGCCATCTTAGATTTTACCCATTTTTTAAAAAACGTTTGAAGTTAACCAAAGTCCACCTTGCAGATTCTGAGAGTAGACATCCTGGGCTATAAAAATCAATCGTTAAAAACTATATATACACAATTTCGATGTTTGGCCATAAGGAGCGATTTTTTATACTATAAAGAACTTACAATCAAAGTTTCGCCATGACATTAAAGCCGATTTTCTCCATTTTTATTTTTTAAAATATTCACCCATTCACGTCACTAAGACGATCATAACTCAGCTCCGGATCAACATAATTTCATGTTCTTGGTGTCATATTAAAGCTCCAGCTACGTGCTATCTACTGGTACCATCAACTCCATTTTGTATTTTCCCGACATGAGACTCGTTACATACAGATGTAATCACCCATCCTGTCTTTAAGGATCGGTCTCAATTTCCTGCTCATGTCTGACCTTCTACTCATACCGCCAGGTGACCTTTGACCTTCCGTAAATCAGCTTTGACTTTGGCTGCGTGTGCAATTCTCGACGTATTTGCGCAATGATTGTCTATCGATGATCAACGCATTTTATTGCTTGATTTACTCTAATTTTATACGAATCTATTGACCGTTTATAAAATTAATGCTTTAAGCGAGTACGATACTAAGCGATTTAGATGTATATTAAAATCAGCCAGCTTTATTGCCTTAAAGTCCAATAAAGATTATTATGAGATCGTCTGTGTTTTTAATCCTTTCAGTGCGGGGACCGTCTGTATACGTGAGCATCTGACGTCTGTATACTTCAGATTCTGACGTATATAAAGACGGTCCGCGCACTGAAAGAATTAAAATATTTTTGCTCACCCATAAAATAGGTATTCAAATGAAGCGGAAAGAGCTAACTAAGTCATTTATGATGATTTCAAATTGTAAGAAACCCCCTTGTCTCCATGGTTTGTACGAAAATAATTCAGCGTTGTAAGGGTTGACACTTATAGACAAATTCCTGTTGATCTGCTACGAAAATGCAAACAGTGCTTATATTTCAAGTAAACAGTTACTGCTGTTTGATTTTTATGGTGATTAGTATCACAATCTCGAAGAGACATCAGAGTTGCCGCGCAAAGCCAAAAGGAGGTAGCTGCTCACTTTTCAAGTGAATAGTTACTGCATTTTGACTTTACATGTGCTTTATCAGTATCATGGTCCATTCGCGCTTTATTCATTTCTTGCCAGCAGGGTCATGGCATGGTCGACCACGACTCCCTGGATCAATTCTTGCTAGGGGATATCTGTATTTATCCCTGGCAAAATACTTAGCGAACCTTACTGAAGTAGTCTATGATACGTTAAAGTAAAAAAAACTGTTAAACCCATATGTAACCCTATGTAAATAGTATAATAATATTATAATCGTAATTTTAAAATATAAATATAGAACCGTATAACAAACGTTTCCACATTTCTACGCAAACTAAAAAAATTACGACAGTATTATTCGAGTAGAATATCTTGATAAAATGCCAGAAAAGGCAGGCTTTCATTAAAGAAAATGATTTCCATTGTCCATGACCCCACGCTGTCACAAGATGTATCATGTGTGGCTGCAGGCAATGTATAAGTATTACGTTTCAAAATCAAGTTAAGTGAAGTAAACCACAGCGCATTAAACCTTTCAGCCTCAAGGGAGAGGCTATTGCTGTATGACGGATTTGCCATTAACCCTTTAACCGCCGGCGCCGAATACGGTTGGGTTTTCTTTTTTTTTTAAGTACCATGTTTTAAACATGTTAAAGGTAAAATGTGACATCAATCAGCAAGATTTGAAAAGATTCGACCTCCATTTTGTCAAATCTAAATAATTTTCACATACTTGAAGTTGTGGGTGGCGTCAGCGAGACACAACTTCAAGTGTGTGAAAAGTCAAATTGAATAATTTGGCGGTTAAAGGGTTAAATGAATCAATCGGTTCATAATACCTTGTGCAATGTCCATTTTAATTTTAGTCATTTTGAAATCAAGATGCTCAAACAGACAGACACACCTAGACGACCGAAAACATCACCTCTTTTGGTGGAGGTGAATATCCAAGTATGTCAAAAACAAATACATCTTCTTCTTGTGATTCATCATAACATCTTTAAGTAGGAAACTTTTTTTTAATCTACATGCTGCATCAATATGAGCTTGTCAATGAACATCGGCGAACATATATATTATCATTGTTGACGCAATTTTGAGTAGACCCAACTACATATCAAAAAGTAGGCATTTTCACATAAATTAATGCGTCCAGTAATGATACTTTAACGTTTATGATCATCCTCTGTCTTTATTTTACTTCTCCACCAACTTAAAGCTGTGCCTCTCTATCGCATCTTCCCTTGGCCAGGCTCACGCGAGTGCATACCGCAGGAGCCTGGCCGTATCGAGTACTACAATCAGTTATTCTGTCTACGTGTTCATCTTGGGGGTGTGTCTGAGATTCAAACCTCATTGGATGTTTCTGATTTATAAATATGTCATAAAAGGTCGCGAAGAATTGACCTCTTGGTCATCTCTCATACAAAGTCACATGTTTCCGCTGCTAGATGTACTATATAAACAAGTTGGGAATCTCTCATTTGGACAGTGACGTGTACCGTCATTCAGGGAGCTGGAAACACAATGACATCAGCGTGAGATTCCGAGCTTATCTATCTACCTATCTGATCTATCATACCAACGGAAACAAGCAGGCTATGCTCTCAGTCAGCTGTCAAAGGGCTCTCTGATTGGCCGGTCTTTCGACACTCGGCATTCAAGGTATCTGGCTACTTAAAATAGTTGGACAGTATGCTCGATAAAGCAAGGTATCGCACTGCGTGCTCGTGGGTAAGATAACTTGTTGTGGAAGATGCTCTATCGCGACCCACAAACTCAAGTGGGTGACAATTACTTATATTTGTCTACCAAACCAAACAATTTCTACTGATTTAACATCAATTGATTTCACGAAAAACGATATTTAATATGATAAAAAAGTATTGAAACGAATATAGTTGCGATGACCGCTTAAAGAGTTAATGCATCAGAGAACTGTAAACTCTTTGACAATCATGGCCTAACTGATAGCTGGTGGAATAGTCCTTTATATTTCTTATCCCTTTAACCGCCGGTGCCGCATATTTTCGGGTTTTCGTTTTTTATTAGCACATTGAGTATCACATTTTAAATATGTTAAAGATAAAATGTGACATCAATCAGCAAGATTGGAAAAGAGTTGACCTCCATGTTGTCAAATCTGAATAATTTTCACGCACTTGAAGTTGTGGATCGCGTCAGCGAGGCACAACTTCAAGTGGGTAAAAATTCAAATTTAATAATTTGGCGGTTAAAGGGTAAAAGACTAAAAAAAATAACATTCAATCACTATATGATGCTGATCCTTACTATAACTGGAAGGTCTTAGTAGTAAGCCGGGCGGGGGCCCTAGGGTAGTGGTTAGCACCGCTGCCTTTCACGCCAGAGTCCGGGGTTCGGTTCCCGGTATCGGCGGTTTGAAAGAAACAAAATTGTTTCTTCCCCATCCACGTGTGAAAGTTAGTATTGTGGGGAGCCTCCGTGATCGAGAGGTAGCGTGCTCGGCCTCAGACCACCAGGGCTCGAATTTCGAATCCTGTGTCTGGAGGACAGTGTCATCTCAATCATCTCACCATCCTCAGGAGGTTCTCCTGGCCCAGTTTAGCCTATATGTGCACAAAGGTGGCCTAAAGCCCGATTCATTTCATTTAGTAGTAAGCCGAGCTACTCAAAAGATCTCATTAAATCGGTTTACTACTGATAATTTCCCGGTCTAGATCCATAGGAGGCCTACTTGACAAAGAACACCATAGAGATTGTGACTAAGAATGAGTACCGGAGGTATAGTAGGTATTTATGAATAATAATCACTGATACATCTACCCAATGTTGGGCCAATGTTGGTTTACCGTCTACGACGCTAGACCTACATTCGACCACCATTGGGTTGATGTAACGTGTCAGCTGGATGACCAGACAATGGCAATTAGAGACTGCGGACCGTCCTGAAAGGGGTGTCCGCCTGGATCCAGGTTTGATTGCCACGATCCCTCATAGGCTGATAGCTGACTTGATAGATCCTTTCATCGCTGGTTCCTAACGAGTGACTTTAGTTGACATTGCTTGCACCAGAACTTAAATATGTGATGATCGGTATTCAATTGTGGAGCAAACTTTTGCAATTGTAGTTGATTAAAACTGAGTAAAACAGCTGCTATGTGTGATTTATGGGTTTGTATGACATTCCCTCTCTGACTCGCGTTTCCATGAAAATGCCATGACAAAAATAGAAAAAAAGCATTAGGAAAGCAGGTGCTGCACGAAAAATTAATTTGAGATGACAGCTCGGTTTGTGCACACTCACAGCTAAGTTATATTTTTTGAAAACTCGCTATAATTGAAAAGATATGGAAACCGTAGGCATACATCATCAATTTTCTTATTTCTGTTTCTTTGCTTCAGTTGGACCAAAATATTATTTGTCAGACTAGCAAGCCTATAATTATGATATATTTTTAAACAATTTTTAGAAAATAAAACTGTGTACAGAAAGTATGTTTTCAAAATGTCTGGCACGAGAATAGTTCCCAGGCCTACACAGCATCTCAACAGTTGTACAGAACGTTACTGCCAGATAGTACATTGGTGTTACCTTAACCCTTTAACCGCCAAATTATTCAATCTGAATTTTCACGCACTAGAAGTTGTGTCTCGCTGACGCGATCCACAACTTCAAGTGAGTGAAAATTATTAACATTTGACAAAATGGAGGTCAACTGTTTTCAAATATTGCTGATTAATGTCACATGTTATCTTTAACATGTTCAAAAAGTGAAAATGAAAACCCGAATATATGCGGCACCGACGGTTAAAGGGTTAAGAACTCAATAATGACCATAATCATGTAAAATCTGTTTTACATGATCAAATCACCGTCATCGGGGACGAAATGGGTGATTACACATCAATATTAGCATAATGTTTGGTCCCGACCTAAACAAAAATGAGTAATGTTCACCCGCTTGAATTCGTGGGAACGAGACGCAACATTAAGTGGGTGAAAATTTCAAAAAGATAACTTGGCGATTAACCCTTACAGCGCGTGGCTCGACTTTAGTCGTCAGAATCTGACGTCTACAGACGTCAGATTCTGACGACTAAAGTCGATCCCGCACTGTAAGAATCAACATATTTTTTGTTGGTCGTAGACCCATAACATAGGTATTCAAATGACTCAGAAAGAGCTGACGAAGGCATTTCTGATGATTTCAAGATGAAAAAACCCTTTGATTGCCATGTTCTTATACAAATTAATCCAGCGCTTTAAGGGTTAAACATTTAGTCTGATTTAAAGATCATCATCCACCCCCTTGTACATATCTCCGTCTCGTTGCATTTACTACACACTGCAAGTTTTAAAGGTGATCTATCACCCCTTAAATGGTATGAATAATTATGTCCTTATATGGGGTGATTGGCTATCATGTGACCTTCTGAGAGGGTCACATGATAGCCAATCACCCCATATAAGGAAAGACTTGTGCCTCATCTTGTGGCAACTTTGATTTATTTGTCACAAATTTATTCATACTATATAAGAGGTGATAGTTCACCTTTAACATTAGCAAATATTAAAAGAAGAGTGTGCGCAGTACATTAAATGATTAAGCACTTCTCTCCATCTAGCTTATTACACCTTAAGTATACATTTTTTTGCGTTGAAGGAGCATTTGAATGTTTCATATTTATTGATCTACATGTAATGTTGACACTCACTCACTCACTCACTCACTCACTCACTCACTCACTCAAAAAGATACACCACCTAGTAATATAATAACTAAATCTTGCAAGACATAATAGATTTCGCTTGTCTTCTTCAAGTTTATTCTGGAACATGTGACACAATAATCTTTAGCCTCAAATTATTTTTTAAAATAAAGAAAAATTAAAACACAATTTTTCATTAAAATGTGATATTCCATATCACGTATCAGACTTAGTGATGTCAGTTATTGTTATGACTATGTACTGTTAAAAAGTCATATATTTGTATTCATCTACTACGGGGGAAACAACAAATCACACAAATATACTTTGCACCTTGTCGGCTGATGCTTGTCTAACAAAATAATAATCAGACGCTGTCCATCAGTCGGTATTCTCGAGAAACTTGACCTAGATCTTAGGCACCTGACTGGTCGAGATCACCATCTCGACTAATCAAATGTCTAAGATCTAGGTCACTCTACATGAACCCTGAGTTGTGCGTTATTTGTGATTGCACGACTTCTGGTTGGAAGCTCTGGGAAGTCGGCGGATATTAGGGCTTCATCTCACACCTTTCACCAGGGCATCAGGCCACGCAAATTAATATTTAGTTTTTTTACAGTTGTCCTTAAAATAGGATATAACTTTTTTTTTTTAAATACATAGTTTACCGATATATGGTCCGGCATAAGATGCAGCTTTCTTGAAATAAAAGGTAGCAATCCAACAGTTAATAAATTTTGTGAAATGATCATTATAAGAACATTCTAAATACTGAGGACATAAGTACGAAAGTCAACAGTTATAAACTGATATTTCATTGATTTGTGCATTTGATAATCGTATGTGTACAATCAATAAACACTGGATATTTATTGTAATTTAGAGGTGAGGCGCCAATAACATTAAAAACTACTGCATTTTCAAGATGCAGTGATTCCAATAAACTGAAGATTAATTTAGTGTGTCCTAAGCCTGTTTGGCATCCGGCAAATGTCGTCTAATTAAGCCACGAGCAGACAGTGTAGAGGCGCAATATTGTGGTGATGACGTAGGGTGGATGGGGAGTTTGTCAGATTTTTTGCGGTCTGGCGAATATTTGTGTCACCAAATGACGATATGCCAAATCTAGCAATAAGCTAAGTAATACATACATAGAAGTACATGCATATTTACTACTAGTAGAATATTGGTACTTTATCATGTTTATGTGGACGTAGTTATTTTTTCTCAGCCTTATACTAGTCTACACAAGTCTACGAGCCCTCTTGCTAGGGCTATTAGACATTGACACGTGGTCTCCTAGACTTTGTGCGGATTGGGTGCCTGTAAGTTTTTTAGAAAAGAATAGAGATGTTAGAAAAATTTGTGTTGCTGTCATGTTTGAAAAATGATAATAATAGTAACAATTCGAGCGTTGTGCAAATTTACCGGTCCTTCATCAATGTCTAACAGTATTCAGCTCATAGTTAACAGCAGCTGTTGACTATGAGCTGTTTACTATGGCGGGCTGTTAGACATTGATGGCGGCCGTTAAAACAGCGCAACACACTTACTCAGTTTTGCGGGGAGCCTACGTGACCGAGAGGTAGCGTGCTAAGCCTCAGACCTCCAGGGTTGGTATTTCGAATCCTGTGTATGGAGGGCAGTGACATCTCACTCATCACACCATCCTCAGGGGGTTCTTCTGACCCAATTTAACGTGTATGTGCACAAAAGTGGCCTATAAAGCCCGATTCATTTCATTTAATTTGCAACGGACTTTTAAATCATGTTATTGTTATATTATTGTGGTGATTTCTTAACGGCTGGCTTTCGTATTTGGGCCGAGCTAGCTTATCATAGATGTAAGGCTTCCACGCAGCTTACACAATGCACGAGTTCCTTTAAAGTTTTGTAAAACGTAGGCTTACCCTCAGATTAAAATGCTCTGTGTATACATTTATATAGGGGCCTATGTGGTGTGTGAATGTGAACAATGTGATAACTGGCCCAACAGACACAAGCCGTCGAATCAATGTTGGTTTAACGTGGGTCCAACGTCGTATACGTATGACGTATGCTGCAAAATAAAGGAACATGTCCTCTCTAGCAATAATGAAACACCTTGAATCCGAAAATATCCTATTTGAATGGCAACACGGTTTCAGATGCAAGCGTTCCTCAGAGACACAGCTACCAACAATGGTACATGAGCTATCAGACATTAGGCGATTAAATTAGATTACTATGGAATCGGAGGTAGCACTTTGGCGTAGATATATTATTTTTTGTCAAATCGTACACAGCAGGTTTTTATTGGAGGGGTTGCTTCTGGAACCGTTCATGTGACATGAATTATACTATGCATGAACACAAACTCAGTAGAGTCAAATATACCAAATACCTTGACATTTCTATAACATCTGATGTAAATTAGAATACAGATATTAGCCAGGTAACAGGCAAGGCAAACCAAATGTTGGGCTTCGTGAAACGCAACATCAAAACAAAGGTGACATTAAACCCCATTCATTTCATTTTCATTCCGTTGTCTCTACAGTAAATTATAACGCTCTTTCTACAGATACGAAAACAATGGTAAATAAGATTTGATTTTGAAATATTTTACGTGAACGACAGCATATTTTTAACCCTTAGCCCTTATAGCGCGGGGATCGACTGAGTCGATCCCCGCAGTCGATCCCCGCGCTGTAAGTGATTTTAGTCGTCAGAATCTGACGTCTGTAGACGTCAGATTCTTACGACTGAAGTCGATCCCCGCACTGTAAGAGTAAAAATATTTCCATTGCCAGTAGACCCATAACACAGGTATTCAATTGAATCAGAAAGAGCTAACCAAGGCATTTATGATGATTTCAAATAGAAAAAACCCCTCTGGTCTCCATAATTTACACAAAATATTTCAGCGCTGTAAGGGTTAAAGCGCTACATTAAAAGAATAAATGTTCACTCACTTGATGCTGTGTCTCGCTACCCTTGACTGCTAGTGGGTGTAAATTTGTCATATTTGTTTTATTTGAGACCAAAGATTTGCAAACCTTGATGCTTAAACACACAATTCGTTACCAATACCCGCGATTAAATCGGCCGATGCGACAATTTAACAAAAAATAGTAAATAAAATCTTGATTAGCGGGTAAGGGGTTAAGGTTGTGTAGTCATTAACACTACCGCCTGACACGCCGGACTTCGCTCCCTGGTTGAAGTATTTATTCCTTGAAGCGCTGAATTATTTGTGCATAAACCATGATTAAGACATTTATGATGATTTCAAAATGGAAAAACCCTTTAATCTCCATGGTTTAAAAACAAAAATATTTCAGCGTTGTAAGGGTTAGCCACATCTTTCCCAGGGGACACAAGACATTGATTCGGCGTTGATTTGATGTTGTTCACTGTCCGCGGCGCTGGCCCAGCATCGGATCACTTTTGAACGGACCTCTTGAGTTTGCTGGGTTAATAATTCTTGTATCACTGTGTATGACAGGTTGATAGAGGAGAATAAATTAGTCAGAATTCTCATTCATTTAAAACTAGAATTGAGTTATTTGATGACAACTATTAGTATATTTCACAAACATTTTGATCATTTTTATTGGCATTTTATATGGTATGACACATGCTGGAAACCTTAAACGAGTGCGTGAATGAGCCTATATGCAGTTTCCACCTGTGATAAAGAGTGACTAAAATCAATAACCATGATCTGACATCCTACTAAGGACGGCCGGACCAAGTATGGTATTCTACCCCCGACCGATGGAGTGTCACATGAAGACTGACGCCATCGGCCATTATTAATATGCACCATAGTGATAACGGATCATTTACGGAAGTTGTTTGGTCATCATTATTATTCAAATATGTAGAGTACCAGCAAAGTATCGGATTGACACATTAGCACCCTGCGTAATGATCTGTAAGATTTCTGTGTAGCATAAATGATTACACAAAGGAAGATGTAAACGGCTTCAAGCTAAATATATTAAACATTTGTATAACATTTAGACAACGTCGGCCCAACGTCTTCTACGTTGGCCCATCATTACATAACTGTTATACAAATGTTTTGTGTTAGCTTGATCTAATTATGTATAGCCTATGTGTTCAATTCAAACGCGAATACGGGATAAGTAACCAGTTACTTATCCCCAGTTACTTATTCCTTATTCAAGTTAAAATTATTATTTGAACGTTTTTGTCGATTTTTAATGTATTCTAGATGTGTTTTGGTATTTTCAAGGGTTTTTTACCGTATAAGTACCAGTTATTTATACAAACGTGAATAAGGAATAAGTAACCAGTTACTTATTTCTTATTAGAACCGATTAAATAACAAGACTTGTAAAACTCTTTGTACGATCAGGTTGGGGTTTTACTCATTTATCTCCTCATATTATGAGTATATGAACGTCTTTTGTCGAGCTTGAGCGTATTCTAGATGTGTTTTGGTATTTTTACGTGTTTTTATCATATAAGTACCAGTTACTTATTCAAATGCGAATAAGGAGTAAATAACAAATAACCAGTTACTTATCCCTTATTCAAAACCGAATAAGTGAAAAGACTTGTACTACTCTTTGTGCCATCAGGCCTGTGTTATCACTTATCTCATCAAATTACAAGTATATGAACGTCTTTTGTCGAGTTTTAGATTTGCACTAATATTTGTGCGCGATCAGGCTGGTGTTTTACTCACTTATCTCATCAAATTAGTATTGTGGGGAGCCTCCGTGACCGAGAGGTAGCGTGCTCGGCCTCAGACCACCAGGGCTCGAATTTCGAATCCTGTGTCTGGAGGACAGTGTCATCTCAATCATCTCACCATCCTCAGGAGGTTCTCCTGGCCCAGTTTAGCCTATATGTGCACAAAGGTGGCCTAAAGCCCGATTCATTTCATTTCATTTCTTTTGTCGAGTTTTAGATTTGTACTAATATTTGTGCGCGATCAGGTTGGTGTTTTACTCACTTATCTCATCAAATTACAAGTATATGAACGTCTTTTGTCGAGTTTTAGATTTGTACTAATATTTGTGCGCGATCAGGCTGGTGTTTTACTCACTTATCTCATCAAATTACAAGTATATGAACGTCTTTTGTCGAGTTTTAGATTTGTACTAATATTTGTGCGCGATCAGGTTGGTGTTTTACTCACTTATCTCATCAAATTACAAGTATATGAACGTCTTTTGTCGAGTTTTAGATTTGTACTAATATTTGTGCGCGATCAGGCTGGTGTTTTACTCACTTATCTCATCAAATTACAAGTATATGAACGTCTTTTGTCGAGTTTTAGATTTGTACTAATATTTGTGCGCGATCAGGTTGGTGTTTTACTCACTTATATCCTCAAATTACAATTATTATTTGAACGTTTTCGTCGAGTTTTATTGTATTATAGATGTGTTTTGGTATTTTTAGGTGTTTTTTTACCGTATAAGGGCCAGTTACTTATTCAAACGCTAGTAAGGAATAAGTAACCAGTTACTTATTCATTATTAAAAAACGAATAAGGAACAAGACTTGTAAAACTCTTTGTGCGATCAGGTTGGGGTTTTACTCATTTATCTTCTCATATCACGAGTATATGAACGTTTTATGTCGAGTTTGAGCGTATTGTAGATTTGCTTTCGTATTTTAAGTGTTTTCACCATATAAGAAGCGTTGACTTAGTTACTTATTCAAACGGGAATAAAGAATAAATAACCAGTTATTTATTCCTTATTTAAAACAGAATAAGTAACAAGACATGTACTACTCTTTGTACAATCAGATTGGTGTTCTACTCATTTATCTCCTCAAAATACAAGAATGTGGACGTCTTATGTCGAGTTTGAGCGTATTCTAGATTAGCTTTCGTATTTTAAGTGTGTTTTGCCATATAAGTAACATTGACTTATTCAAAGGCGAATAAGAAATAAATAACCATTTACTTATTCCTTTTTCAAATCTGAACAAGTGAATATACTTTTAAAGCTCTTTGTGCATGTCTATATTGCCAAGTTGGTTATTTAACTTTTTTTTCTGCAGAGAACTAGGAGTATATCAGAATATAATATTTTGTGGAGCGTGAGCATACACATTTGCTTATTTTATTTTAGTTTTGTTTTAGTGTTACTTATCCAAATTCAAATAAGGAATACGTAACTGGTTATTTATTCCTTATTCGTTCCAATAAAAAATAAGTTAATGATTCTTATTCCTTATTAGGTCGAATAACGAATAAGTAGATGTTACTTATTCCTTATTCGTTCGAGTAAGGAATAGGTAAATGTCACTTATTTCTTATCAAACCAACAATGAATTAACCAGGTGAGAGAGCAACCCCTATATAGATGGCAATGTTAAAAACTCTAGCTCCCTTACTTATAACATCGGCGATGTCGCCTAGCGATATCATATTTGAGAGCGGCCTTATTTCTGTGGGTGAAAAATACAATACAATTTTTGCAAATTTTCACAGTTTTTGCTAATTTTTTTCCTTTTATTATTATTATATAGTACAGGGGCATATTTTCATATTTACGGTCATGTTAATTTATGTTGTACACTTTTTTGTGACCATAGGGTTATACTGTCATAGAAAAATCTTGGTGCCAAATTTTTAATACATTTTTGTGTGATTTTAGTGCGAATTACTAAATGAAAGAAAAAATAGCAATTTTGAAATTCGTGTTGAAGTCATATAGCACCTTAAAACGACCAGTGAGACCCATGGAGTACTCATGCACAAACTTATCATGTCTATGAGTTTATATAACCTTTTATACGGGAAATATTAATAGAAAGAAATTGACATACGCCCCTCGGTAAGCATATTAATGTCCTCTATTTCAGAGTCCATTAGTGCAGTATGGCAAGAGATATTTCACGTTGCTTCCACACTGACATCAATCGTTATGCGACAGCAACATTATACGACTTGATAGTGTGTTTCCAACCTTACGCGGTTGGACGAATTTTTCAAAGAGAATTACTTCACATGGGGTGTATGAATTCAATTAATATACTTCAATCAATATAGTTTGCAAACAAATTTGAACCAGTAATCACTCCACTTCGGATAAATTGTGAAAGTGCAATCCGTGACAAGCCGTTCAATGCCGTTCTAGTCATACATTGGTTTGGAAACGAATCAGACACATTTTGCCACACACACCTCCACAAATGAAGGATTAAGTTGTGGATATCTTCTTTAATTTAGTAACAATGCACCCGTATCTGGAGGCTTGATGATCCCGAAAACATTCCAGTGTATCATCCCAGCATCAGGTCCCCATACGACTGGTGCTGAATAAGTGAATGCGGTTTTACCTCTACCATCTGCACTTTGTGTAAGCATGTGACAGGCGGCAGCCTTAAGTGGGGATGATAGCACAACCCACTATAGCCCACCCATTTCATCTAAGCAATTTTTTAAACAACTGCGCATACGAACATTACTTTTTAGGCATGCTTTGAGCCCGACATTTATGAAGATTCAATGACATTGATAAAACTTGGATTGAGGTCGACATATATTTCTCCAACCACCAGACAAATCCTAGATGTTTCACATTTGAACTTTTTGAACAAATACCGAGCATCCTGAGGGTTACTACATGTAGCACCGCCGTTAGCACACGAAGTAATAATATTATTACCGAGGCATAATAGGCATTAAAATGACTTGTAGAATAATAATCTGTTTGAGTTTTGCAAAAAAATTAAAAATAGCTTTACCAATTTTATGTAAGCTACATAATGTACTCGGACCTTCAAATAGACAATGACATCATCAAATAATATACTTTTAAAAGACACATTTCTAAATTATATACTCAGACAAGAAATTGTGGGGATGGAACAACTTTATCTACAAACAAATATATCACATAAATCCAGTAAAGTGAATTGTTCAACAGATGGTGGTGGTACTCTACCTCACCCCCCCCCCCCCCCCCCCACCCTCCCTGTTTTCAATTGCATTTACAGAAAAGTGTACAGATTTCGGTTTCACACCATCAACACCACGTTGAAGAATACACACAGCTGAACATTTTCCATTCGGCGATTTTAAATCCTATGTGGCGTTTTTATTTTACACCGATTACATGCGCATAAAGGAAACTTGAGAATATAAAAACATAAATTGAGTGTAGACAATTATACTCTCTGTACGTAAATTAAAGAAAAAATGTGAAGGGTTACGTGTACTAATAAGGAATAAGTAACTATATACCACTAAGGGGTGTACTGTTGTGTTTCAGTTGCATCAAAGGTACTGAACACAATCTGATGATGTTGGTGTAGGCAGGGGTCCGTATAATCAATGATAATAATTGTAGGTATCCTTTCAGAAGAGTAGACTCAGTTCACTCTGCATACAATAGTTAACTAATAAATAAATAATTGTGTTCAATTCGACCTCACCATAGTTTTTACCATTAGCATGATTAGGGTGCACGCTTGTTGCGATTCAGAATCGAACGGGGACACCTAGTGTTCAAGTCAACCAGCTCTCCACATTTTAAAATGTGGAGACCAGAGATCTGGTTGACTTGGCCACTACTAGGTGTCCCCGTTCGATTCTCAATCGCAGGCGAGCGTGCTAGGGCGCCATCAATAATAATATCGCTAGACGACATCTCCGATGCTATAAGTAAGGGCGCTATTATTTTCAACATCGCCATCTAAATAGGGGTTGCTCTCCTAAGAAGGCCGAGGCCTTCTTCAAAGGTAAGAATGTAGAGCTCCGAGGGTTTAAACTGACTTAAAACACATCCGACCATAGCGAAAATCCCTCATAAGCAACAGTTCCGTCGCGCCTGACTGATTATAGTACCATAGGCCTACCATGATAATTGTTAAAACACACCAATACATTAATAGTTTTGTCCGACCACTACATTCTAAACCTAAGTTATTGTTGACCAAGTACAGACCAATTATCATGGTAGGCCTGATGGTACTATGATCAATCAGGTGCGACCGACCTTTTGGTGATGAGGTATCATCCTTATGTTCGGATGTGTTTTAAGTCAGTTAAGGGGCCACCATGCTGGAGTTTTTTTCGCGGGAAATTATTTATTTCAACCCGGCTCGGCGGCGTTGAAAATTTCACATTTTATAACATGTTTATATAGAACAGTTCTGGAAGTGAATTATTTATTTCACGCAGAGTCCGCCCGAAATTATTTATTTAAAAAAAACTCCACCCCCCCCCCCCTGGAAATCGAATGGTGGCCCCCTTAAATGAGTTCTACATTCTTAGCCTCGGCCTTCGACCTCGGTCTTTTTCTCAGCTGAGAATGTAGAACTCCTTGGGCTTTATCCTATACGTCTGTACTAGAGTGAACAATAACTCTCCATTCCCAGCTTAGAATGCTGTGATCGGACAAAGAAAATAATGTAGTGTCAGATTCTGACGTCTAAAGTCGATCTCGCGCTGCAAGGGTGGGTAATCTACACCAGTGTTAACGGATCATTCACGGAAGTTATGTTGTCATCGTTATTATTATGCGGAGAACCAGCAAAGTAGCCCTATCTCCGATTCACACATTAGCACCCTACGTAATGATGAGCGAAGGTTTTCAAATTACCCGCGGGGGGACATGAATAGAGTGGGGTAGCCTATCTAAAAATGACACTCCCATCTATCATAGGACTATGTTATGTACGCATATTTTAGATACATTGTTTTACTGTAATTGTGATCTCAATACGACCATTTTGTGCTTGACTTGAGATTGATTGTTTTTTGTGGTTGTATTTCTTTGCTAACACATACTTTACGTTTTCAGGGTTATATGATGGTACTCCATATCATGTTTTGATCTGAGTAATAAATCGTATTGATTAATACGGTAAGTGTGTCCCAACTATACTTAGTAGGGCTGTTAAGCATAACAATTGTGCAAAAAATGAATAAAGCATGACATTTTCAGTGAGGAGTCTTTGAATGTCCGTGATCAAATTTAGGTACAGAACCACCTTGAGATATGCATCGGATGACCTTGGTTGACCTTTAAAAAAATCTCAAGGTCATATCATAATATGCTTCCTGTTATCGATCTTATGGTGCATTTGATCAACCTAATGTGCATACATAATCATATTTTTAACAATCTAAATGTTTTGAGCACATTTGAAATTAACCGGCCATGCATTTAAGGTGACCTTAAGATGTCAAGGTCAAAATTTGACACATCTGGTCCACGCTAATATTTGGAACAATCGTGCACCTGGTGACAATTTGGGCAGTGTGTTTTCAAAATCCATCGCAAACAAAATGAACGTGACCTCTGGTGACCTTTAGAGGTCAAATTTAAAATGGCCACCAAAACGACCATAAAAACGAATAAATGTAATATCTCAGCTAGTTTTTGAAGTAGAAAAATATATAATACCATTTTTTCTATGTTTTACGGAATGACAATTTTGTCCCCGGTGTCATTTTAATGCTTCTTATGTTTTTGAGGTCAAAGATGAAAACAGCAAAAAATCCAAGATGGCCGCCAGCGGCCATTTTGAGAAAAATAGATTTTTAAACTAATAATCCGATAATCATGGTGTAATATATCATTTTTGACTAATTTTGCGGTGTAAAACTCATTTCTGGGCTCAAAATTACAATTCTAGGCGTCTGTGACCTTCAATTATCACATGAGCGGTCAGAATGGAAAACTAATGACGTAATAGCTACAGTACGTGATATGTCATTTCTGGCTAACTTGATGGCTCAAAACCCATTCATGATATCAATAATGTCATTATAGCCACCAGTGACCTTGAAAACCTTATTATAGGACCTTAAAACAACCCATCAACGTGAAAAATGCGCCAGTAAACATGAAACTACAACTTTATTACCAGTGGTTTAATAGTTTCATGTAGTAGTTCTTCTTCTTATTTTTCTTAGCTCAATATGTTGAGTTCACAACTCGATATATTGACTTAATAACTCGATATATTGAGCTAACAATTCGATATATTGAGTTGTGACAACTCAATGCATTGAATTGTGATCTCGACATATTGAGTTCTGAACTCAATATATCGAGTTGTTAACCCAATATATCGACTTCTTAGCTCAATTTATCAAATTCTTAACTCAATATATTGAGTTCTTAGCTGAATATTATGAACTCAATATATCAAATTGTGAACTGAATATGTCGAGTTCTGAACTCAATATATCGAGTCGTAAACACAATATATCGAGTTATGAGCTCAATATATAGAGATATGAACTCAATATATCGAGTTCTGAATTCAATATATCGAGTTTTGAGCTCAGTTTTGAGACTTCTTAGTTTAATATGTCGAGTTCGTAACTCAATATATTGAGTTCTTAGCTCAATATATTGAGTTATGAACTCAATATATTAAGTTGTGAACTCAATATGTCGAGTTGTAAACTATATATATCGAGCTGTAATCAATATGAACTCAATATATTGAGTTCTCGACTCAATATATCGAGTTGTAAACTTAAAATATCGAGTCGTTATCTCGATATATCGAGTTGTTAACTCAATATATCCAGTTCTTATCTCAATATATTGAGCTCCTAATTCAATAGATTGAGTTATGAACTCAATATATCAAGTTATGAACTGAATATGTCGAGTTGTAAGCTATATATATCGAGTTGTGAACTCAATATATCGAGTTGTATACTTAATACTGTAGAGCTGGTAATAATCGGGAGGTTTTCATTTTCGCGAATTTCGCGAGACGATAAATTCGCGAATTTAAGAATCCCGCAAAAATTATTATTATTAAAGCGATAACTCTCATCAAAATCGATAATTTGCGAATTCTAGACTTCGCAAAAAGTCACAAATTCAGAAATTCGCGAAAATCTAAACACGCGAAAATTACCAGATCTACGGTATATCGAATCGTAATCTCGATATATCGACTTCAGATCTCAAGATATCGAGTTGTTAACTCAATATATCGACTTCTTAACTCAATATATCGAATTCATCATGCATTATATTGAGTTCCTAATTCAAATTATATTGAGTTCCTAATTCAATATATTGAGCTAGGAACTCAATATATCAAGTTGTGAACTGAATATGTCGAGTTCTAAACTGAATATATCGAGTTCTGAACTCGATATATCGAGAAATGAACTCAATATATCGAGTTCTGAATTCAATATATCGAGTTTTGAACTCAATATATTGAGTTGTGAACTCAATATATCGATTTTTTAAGTAAATGTAACGATTTGTAAACTCAATATATTGACTTCTTATTTCAATATGTCGAGTTCGTAACTCAATAAAGTCGATCTCGCGCTGCAAGAGTGGGTAATCTATTTAAAATATTTAGGTGGCTCTACTTATGTTTGAGGGCACAAAGAGTTCATCCAGATGATCCAAAATGATATCAGTACTTTTCTCAATACCAAAAATTTAAGATGGCCGCCATATTGATATACTGAGTATGTTGAGCGATATCTTAAAAAAACGAAAATATGAGGTAACTATCTCGTTGTTGAGCCTAAAATGTATTTTTTGTCTAAGCACATAGAGTCTAGCACTTATTTAGATCACCAATATTTTATTATATTGAATTTATCAACATAAATCCCACATAGTTTAATGTTATGTAACACCATATAACGTCATTTTTCCAAAAATGAACAAGAGTATACCCCAATTTCTTTATTCTGCAGTTAAAAAATAAAATATTTCGGTGCCTCTACACATGTCTTAAGGCACAAAAAGCTCATCAACAGGTTCAGAAATGATATCATTCCTTCTCTTATCTCCACAAATCCAAGATGGCGATCATTATGTCAAGCGTCCCCCCCCCCTCATAAAATCACTTACATGCCATAATCATCATGTTGTTGAAACTTTTTTTTTCAGAGCCATGGAATCTAGAATATATTTCCATCACCAATTTTTTTAATAGAATGTGCTTATCAACACAAAATCCAACATGGCTGCCATATCGGTTAGCTCTTATAGCACAGGTGCCACGATTAAGCGATGTCCAACTGCTTTTTCATATGGGAATATAGATATATATTTATCAAATTTACAAAATATCATATGTCAGAAATCATTGATTAAAAACTCTATCATGTCTCATTTTTAAATATAAGGGTAGTTTTCATTCATTTGAAGCTTGAGATAGTGTAAGAAATTCCAGTTTCAAACCCAGCGACTAATTCCAATGTAGGTATTTTATATAATAGGCCTATATAAAATGTTTTTCAATTTTGGTTAAGTATTAGTTGTGATTATTCTAGGCTATGAATATTAGCTAATTTTGTGTGAATGTACATAATAACAGAGCTAAGTACAATATTACACCAGCTTGAACAGGTGTCCTACGAGACTGTTGGTTATTTACATGTACTACTAAATAAGAAAATGTTTTAAGTCACATGATTTTACTGGCAGTGCTTGGCCATCTATAGGCCTATGTAATTTGGTCAATTTCCTGAAAATGATAATAAATACCTTGGATTATTAATTAGAATATTCAGATATTTTATTTGAATATTACTGTATTACGTAATAAATATATGACATTGTATGATATTGCAATGTGATATTACATTGAAATGTCAGAATATGACATCAAATTAGAGGATGTGACAGTTTTATGTCAGGATATATGGATATAATATCAGGATATGGCACTTTAATATCATGATATGTAATATAATGTCCAAACATTGGTGTTTAATAAAGCAAAATCACGTTATGATGGCTCAATACAGCTTTATAAAAGCAGTATATAGTGGCTAAACATCACGTTGCTGTATTAAAATGAAAAGATATGGCATCATATCATCACGAAATGCATTACAATTTCATGATATATCATTTTAACATCACTATTACATTTTTATGTCAGGATATGACATTCGAATATTAGGATATGGTACTTGAATATTATGATATGACATTATACATTGATGAAATGACACATTGAGGTCACAATATAGCATTGTAATGTGATAATGTGTCATTATAATGACAAACATGTTATTTAATATCGAATATTGTTTAATAGACTTGTCGGATTATGACATTAAAATAGGAAAAACATAAAAAAACAGTCAGGATCTGGCATATTTATGCCAGGATATTGGATTGTAATTTATCAAAATATGACACTTTAACGTCATGAGATGGTATTATAATGTCCAAAATTTGTCCTTTTATATCAAACAATCAGATTTGAATGTCAAGATATTCAATTTTTTATGATAGGATATGACATTATCAAATCAAGATATGGTGAGCTTGGCGGCATTCTAATGTGACATTATAATGACTGAATATGACACTACAATATTTAAGTGTGACCATAGAATGTCAGGATATCTCACTTTAAAGTCTGGATATGGCATTTTAATGTCAGGATATTATATTGTCATGTCAAGGTATAACATTTCAATAAAATTATATTGAGAGACGCACGTTACCATATGGTAATACAGAATCGACATAGAACATTCCAATATCAGGATGGCACATGCCAGTTCAACATATATATCGCAATCTAATTCAGTAAGTAAAGGCCTCTACATTGTTCAAATATCGGTACTCCAAAACTGCCAACAACAAAAGCACTTCGGAAGATTCAATACAATGGAAAGTAAGATAGGCTTAAGACATATTCTCTTTGAACAGCATGTGGCCTTGCCCTCTCTTACTTTCATTTCCTCTTACACTAAAATGTCATATTGTGATGTTAATATGCTATATCATGATATTATAATAATATCGTGACAATACACTAAAATATCCTGTCACTTTAATACTATAACATGCTGCTTAACCACCATATCCTGCATTTGTAAAGCTGTATTCAGACATCATAACGTCATTTTACTATAATAAAGAGCAATATTTGGACATTACAAAACCATATCGTGACGTTAATGTGTCTTGTCCTCATATTATCGTGACATAAAAAGATCATATCCTGACGATAAACTGTGACATCAATTATGTTAATGTCATATTCCGATATTCTGATTACAACACCATACAATGACATAACTTAATTACGAAATATATATATCCCAATATTCAAAATTTAATATCTTGATATTTAAATGATATATTTCATGATATTAAACATATTGAAATTCGCAGATCATGGACAAAAGTAAGTATTTAAAAAAGCATTGTTACAGGACGATTATCAAAGATGTCATGTAGGCCTACATGTAACGTGTGGGGCGCAAGTAAAAAATGAAATGAATCGGGCTTTAGGCCACTTTTGTGCACATATAGGCTAAACTGGGCCAGGAGAACCTCCTGAGGATGGTGAGATGATTGAGATGACACTGTCCTCCAGACACAGGATTCAAAATTCGAGCCCTGGCGGTCTGAGGCCGAGCACGCTACCTCTCGGTCACGGAGGCTCCCCACAATACTGACTTTCACACGTGGATGGGGAAGAAACATTTTCGTTTCTTTGAAACCGCCGAGACCGGGAACCGAACCCCGAACTCTGGCGTGAAAGGCAGCGGTGTTAACCACTACCCTAGGGCCCCCGCCCGGGGCGCAAGTCCTTATCTTGTAATTGATTTTTGCTAGAGAACCTCCCTTCAACGTCACCTACTGCCCCAGCCAACACGGGACATTAATCCAATTCTGTTTAATTTTTGGGCCAGCGTCGAAGACGGTCAGCCAATATTAAAACAGCATTGGATGAATGCCTCGTGTTTAAACTTCATAATGATACAGAGCATATTTTGCTGTACAGGAGGGTGTGGAATCTACAGTCTGGGAACGGATTTGATCTCATGGTCGTTTGTCACCAACGCAAACTGAAAGAGCAGTCGCTCCAGAAAGAATTCTAGAAAGAGTGAGTTGCGGGTGCAGAGTGGCTTGTTCAAAAGGGGGGGGGATCTCACAAATGTAGACTATATTGTACAACGATGTGCTCTTTTTGTATTAGCCAAACATGTAGAAACTGTGACAGCTCGGATGATTAAAACGCAATAATTTCATAATTTACCGGAGAATAATTTTTTAACTTGACAAATCTCAATCTACATTTCTAGTGGGAAAGCAGTTCGAAAACACTCCAATGCGTCACCCACCATGGTAGAATTAACTACCATGTGGGATTCGTGTCGATAAACTCAATATAATAAAATATGGTCATCTAAATAAGTTCTAGACTCCATGGGTTCGGCTAAAAAAATACATTTTAGTTTTAACAACGAGATAGTTATCCCATATTTTTAGGTTTTTTAAGAGATCGCTTAACAAAATATTATGGCGGCCATCTTGAATTTGTGGTATTAAGAAAAGTACTGATATTATTTCTGATCATCTGGATAACCTCCTTGTACTTTAAAACATAGGTAGAGACACCAAAATTATTGTTTTAACTTCAAAAGTGAGGAATTGGGGTATACCCTTAAAAAAAAATGGTGTTACCTGGTGTTATTTTGAATTAACCACAATGTGGGATTTATGTTGATAAATTCAATATAATAAAATAATGGTGATCTAAATAAGTGCTAGATTCCATGGGTTTGGCCAAAAAATACATTTTAGGTTCAACAACGAGATAGATATCTCATATTTTCGTGTTTTTTTAAGAGATCGCTTAGCATAATCAGAACAATATGGCGGCCATCTTGGATTTTTGGTATTGAGAAAAGTGCTGATATTATTTCTGGTCATCTTGATCAACTCTTTGTGCCTTAAAACATAAGTAGAGACACCATAATATTTTTTTTCTAACTTCAAAGTTGAGGAATTGGGGTATACCCCCGTTTTTCGAAAATGGCGTTACATGGTGGCGGCCATCTTGAATTAAAAAAAATGCACAAAGGGGATTTTTGGGGCCTCTTCGGAATTCGTCTGGGGAGATGTCCAGGTATCATTCCTGAAAAAATCAGCTTTCTGCATTTTTATTCCAGGTTCCTGTGTTTTTTTTCACTAATGCTCTTGCACTATATCGTGTTCAAAGGCGCGTGGATCCTCTAGCAAAACTCTTAAGCGTTGGTTAAAACAAGGACGACTTTTCAAGTTCCTGTCTCAACGGATTGTTAACATTGTAGACGAAGCTCATAGATGGTGAAATACTCTACACTACATTGATGATAATGTGCTATGCTCCGTGCCACTGACAGATGGCTATAAGAAGTCCGTATTCGCACCGTAGACACAGTCGTTGTTGATATTGCCTTAGCTGCTGTCTCTGAAATATCTGCCGATAAATCATGGGTCGCATTCGGGAATGGGCACAAATTCAGGTACATAGCCGTACACGAAACTGCACAAACTTTAGAACCCCAGAAATTAGCTGTGCTGCCTGTATTTCACACGATCACATGATGTGACGCTGTCAATTCATTCAATGGTTGTGGAAAGAAAACTGCGTGGGAGGTTTGGGAGGGTTTTCCTGGGGTTTCTGATGCCTTCTGAGAAATTGGACAAACTTGGACAAACCTCCGACAAAAAGCTGCACTGGAGCAACATGTAACAAGAGCTAGTCTTCAAAGTCAGGGTTGGATCAGGGCAACACATCTTGATCAAAAACTCCTAGACACTGCGGAGGACCAAAGATATTCATGGTTGGACGCCTTTGTCGACAACACCCTCACAAGCTGCGAAATCATGATATGAATTAATTCATTGTGGTTGCACAAAAGGCTGTGTTGGACGTTGTAAATGTGTGAAGGCAGGCTTGAAATGTACTGCTCTCTGCGTCTGGTCTGGGGAATGTGAACGATAAGCTAGACTTCTATGCACACCTAAAAAATGAAATGAATCGGGCTTTAGGCCACTTTTGTGCACACACAGGCTATGCACACCTGGATATGTAGGCCTAATACTTAGCTGTGTCGACCTCTCCGAGGCCATAGATTGATGTATAAATTGCTTTACCAGAAAAATTCAACATGGCGGTGACTGAGAGCGATCTCGACCCCAAGGTCCGAAAGCAATTTTTTTAAATATACTTGATTGCATTTTTTTAATTCTATGTTTTCACATTTGACCTTGAAATTGACCTTTTGACCTTGACAATGACCTCGGATTATCAAAACAATAACATGAATGGTTTCTCCAGTCAAAACACATAAAAATGAGGTATTATACTTGTACCTATAATTGTATTTTTGAAATATCATATTTTTAGCACTTTTGACCTTGAAATTGACCTTTTGACCTTGACCTTGTTTTTAACGATGACCTTGTGAATGTTTTGCCCAATAAAAAACTTATCAAAATGATGTATTACACTTGTACCTATAATTGACCTTGAAATTGACCTTTTGCCCTTGTAGATGACCTTGAATTATCAAAAATAACCAGGCAAAATAACCAGGAATGGATTCTTAAATCAAAATTATATCGAAAAGAGGTATCACACTTGTTCCTTCCTTTATTTTTCGAAAAAATCATATTTTTGGACATATATACAATGACCTTCACTTTGAAGGTCACTCAAGGTCACCAGAGGTCACTGCCAAGGTGGTTCCGTACCTGATTGTGACCTCTTCGGTTCAAATATATATCATGCCAAATTTCATGCTTTATTCACAAAATGCACAATTGATCTGATATTATGAGCTTAACAGCTCTACTAACTCGTTTACACCACTAGATATACATATTTTAATGTTATAGACATAACGTATGTACAAAATACATGTGACTGTCAATATTATTTGTAGTTATTGCTATTACTCACATAAATTACTGTTTGCTATATATATATACGATTTCGCGTGGGGGGCTATATTACTTTATAATAATATTATATAGGTAACTTTTATGGTGTGGGTAAAAACAGTTTATAACCGTCACATTTTACATATTAGATAAAATTCTTAGGACTGTAACAGTTCCTATTTTTCTAAAAATAAAAGGCGCTATGATCATGGAATAATCATGAATTTACTCCTGAGTTTAATTCTACTGACGAATATGACCAATGGTCGTCAAATAAAAAACACTGTTATTTTTAACAGAACAAATCTACATGTAAAAAAATGAAACCAAATTATTGTAGAGATCATAGATCCTTAGTCAGCTTTCAACAGTTCACATCTTAGTGTCCTAATTGCGTACGTAACACGTATGTCTTAGTAATCATTACACCTTCGTTATCCACATAATCACCATAATGATTACCCGGCCCGGTTAGTCACGACTATTATCGTTTTTAACCTGTTGTGTTAGTCGACCAATTCACTGATATCGGGAATGCAATGGGTGTTTAAACATCAATATTTGTTAATCTTTGATCTCAAATTAAACAAATATGAGTAATTTTCAATCACTTGAGGTTGTGGGTCGCGGTAGCGAGACACAACTTCAAGTGGGGGGAAATTTAACTACATCAACTTAGCAGGATAAGAGTTAACGAACTTGTTAACGAAGCAATTTGTTTAATCACTCATTCGGAACGGAAGCTCATTTTCTAAACCAATTTGTTTTTACATTTAGTGTCATTTCTTACATTCCAAGATCCCACAAGGCCTAATCGCCAGCTGAATGTTTGCTCCTCCTGTATTCAAACGTCGGTTGTCTGTCTGCTCCAAGTTACACCTTGACATTTTTGAAACTGATGACGTCATAGACCTACGCGTGATAGATGCCCTCACCGCGAATTTGCCTTGCAAAACCCAAAAGCAGCAACTCAATTACTGTCTTTTGGCTTTTCAGAGGACGGGGCGGGATTGGCTGGATTTTAACGTCGTTGGCAGATTCGGTCCTTGATTTGTCACAGGTGGACATCAAATTATAGACCACCAATCACACTTGAGTAAGGGGCGGTTCTTAATGCATATTCATTAGCTGGATAATAAGATAAAAATCTAGATGTTGAGGGACAAGGCGCGCCTCATAGCAGTCTCAACAAATCTTTGGTGCACATATATTCACAAGTTATTTTGCCTGTATAACTTTGCTTATCAGGGGATCCTAATTAACAAGGTATTTTGCCTGTATAAATTTGCTTATCTGGGGATCCTAAAGTCCAGTGGCAAAATACATAATATCAAATTGTACACGTAGAGCATGGCGAGGAAACACAATCGTGTTACATTCAAGAACGATGAATTTTACAGATTTTGTAAATTCTACCATAGAAGAGGCGTTTAGCGGGGACGCGGAGACAATGTCCACAAGTAGTTCTGAAGATGCTTCTTACACATCAGCTGCAGGAGGAGGTCTATGGACCACAGGAATGATGTCCACGCTGAAGCAGATCGTGACTGACAGCCTGGATGAACAGATAGTCACTGCCGGACTCCTTATGTTGATATGGCTGTATATCAATTTCACAAACGGATCCCTCTGTGATCAGAAGAGAGTACTCTCTCCACACTCCACAGTATATGATACTGGTGTCCTACATGATGTGCGATGCTTTATACTGTAACTTATCATTGCTCCACATGGTTCCTGTAGTCATAAGCAACAACATCCATGTCATGTCTGACATTGTTTCTCGCATTTTATACGTATTTACCGGCAGTTTTCTCTTGTCTGCGGTTCATATGGTTGGGCTACTTTCCCACGAGAGGTACTTCTACTTTATCAATCTATTAAAGTACCCCGGAATGTTCACCAAGGCGCGTATCTATACCGCAGTTGCTGTTACATACATATTTTCATTTTGCGTGAGCCTTGCTATCGATTTGATTGAACCCCGGGTTCCAGTGGCAACCGTCATGACATATCAAGCGTCAGCTTGGGCAAGCAAAATAAACAATATAGTTTTCATTTGTGTCTACTTCATCCCTTCCGGTGCAATGGCCCAGGTGCACCCCACCTCCAATGTCATGAACAAAGATCAGTCAGCAGTGAGAGGAGTCATTGTGAAGCCGATAAAGAAAGCACTGAAGATGGTGGGTCTGGTGTCAGGATCTATACCCGGTTTCTTGATAAGGCTCGGATTATCAGCTTCTGGGGTCACCTGGGCAGACACTGACTACAGGACCCCTTTCTTGCCGTTTGTATTTGCCAGGGCTAGCTACATGTTATTAACAGTACTGTCTAGCGTGATGAACCCGGTGGTATACATTTCTGTGCTCACAGAGCTCAGGGAAGCTGCATGGAAACACATCGGGATCATACGCAATAACTCTGTCTGTCACACCTGATCTTTCGTGTCTCCTCGAGCATCAGTGTATCCTACAGTCACCTAGAGCATGCATGTTACCTAGAGCCTGTGTGTCACCTACAGCCTGCCTGTCACCTAGAGCCTGCCTGTTACCTAGAGCTTGTGTGTCTCATAAAGCCTGTGAATTTATTGAACTGAACAAATCGTGTGATCAACACGTGTGATCGTGTGAAGAACACTTATCGTCGATCAAATGGTATTAATCAGATAATTGTAACTATATGTTAATTGTGTATCATAGACTCACTTGTTTGTTTAGATGATTTGTTAATGAGATTTCACACAATATAACACACGTATTACTGACACGGATTGTGTCTAAATGATCGACCTGTCAGTACCGATTCTCTGGGCAACTAGCACAAAGACGTAAGATAAGAAAAGAGAACATTTCCGATTATTTCCACTCATACAGTGAAGTTATCGTACCGATAATCTGGAACTAGGACTACAAACTCTTTTAAAACACACCACTACATTATTTTCTTTGTCCGACCACGACCACGACAGCCGGGAATGAAGAGTAATTGTTGACCAAGTACAGACCAATTATCATGCTAGGCTTAATGGTACGATAATCAGTCAGATGTAACCGAGATGTTGATTATGAAGGAACCTCATTATGGTCTGGAGTGTTTTAATTCAGTTAAAACCATCGGGGGCTCTCCATTATTGGCTGTGAAAATGGCCTCGGCCTTCGGCCTTGGACCGTTTTCACAACTAAGAATGGAGAGCTCCTCGGGCTTTATCCTATACAGAATAGACATGTGATACGTGTTTATTTTCACTGGGCGCGAAATGATGATGATGATGATGATGATGATGATGATGATGATGATGATGATGATGATGATGATGATGATGATGATGATGATGATGATGATGATGATGATGATGATGATGATGATGATGATGATGATGATGATGATGATGATGATGATGATGATGATGATGATGATGATGATGATGATGATGATGATGATGATGATGATGATGATGATGATGATGCTGATGCTGATGCTGATGCTGATGCTGATGCTGATGATGATGATGATGATAATTTTCTTGTTACATGTAAATTGTATGAGTGTGAGTTAACTAAATATTATTAATAAGCCTGCATAGTATAATATGAAGTAAGTACATTTTAATTCAAAGTGGTTGAATTAAGCAAAGTATTATTGATACGTGTATAGATACGTGTGGGTACTGGAAATAAATGTTGCTAGAAGAGTTTCTTTTCAATTCTCAACTATTCGCTGTACTCCAATCCACTATAGAATTGATCAAAGATAATGACAGTATGAATCCGTGGAGGATCCAAATTCAGAATGGCCAACTTGCCGCCATTATATAACTAGCTTTGACATGTGCTCCGCACGGGCAAAGCTAGTATAATGAGATAATCGAAACACTGCAGCCTGTACAAAAATACAATGAATATACTCATGATACATACATAATTAAAAGGAAAAAAATAATATAATATAATATAAGCCCATGTTAAGTGTGTGGATATGTATTAAATTGTCTTAGAATGAAAATAATTGTATACATTTTACAATTACACCTCCACAAAACGTAAGTGGAGAACAGTTGATTTCACTCAATCACACATGGTCTTGGCCACAGAAAATAGGAATATAGATATTGACAATGTATAAGGAGCTGAATCAGTTAGTTATCAATAAGTTTTTTCACTGTAATGAGCATGATTCTAGCCTGATAAAGAGAAGTTTATGAATACAATAGAGCCTACTAAGGCCACTGGTTATTATTTCTCTGTTTTAGATCAGAAAAAATCCAAAATCTAATGAGGGAGGGCGGTAAAAAAAACATTTAGTAAAAAAAACATTTCACCTATTTTCGGAAAAGTTAATGAGGGCGACCAAATAAAAAAAACATTGGACAAATTTCTGGAAAAATGAATGAGGGAGACGAAATATTTTAAATAAAGTTAATGAGGGCGACGAAAAAAACAAGCAAAAAAAACATAGCTGGAAAAAAAATTTATTTTCTGTTTTTTTTCGGAATGTTTTTTTATCTACCAAAATTCAATGTTTTTTTTCGAAAATCGGCAACAATTTAATGCCCGCGCTGGGCTGAAAAAAAAGTGTTTTTTTTGGTAATGCGCGGCCTAAATCTAATGTGTGCGCTCATCTAAAACAGAGAAAAAAACATAGTGGCCTAACCATCCTGACGCGTTTTGCTGATGTAGACACAAACACGTGTAACAGTAACCTGCATGAGCAAGTTTTTGATTGTGAAAAATAAATTTGGGTCTCTGCAGAATAGGTGGGGTATTATTGAAGATAGAATGAACCCACATATTGACGCAATGCTCTTTTATTGTTGGGCCGCTGTTTACCCTACTTCCCCAACATCAATCCAACCTTGGGATTGAATGCCCGTGATTTTGTGCAGCTGAAGACACGTGCAGCCTTAACCCCATATTTTCCTCCTGGTGGACATGCGTTGTCAGACAATGCTGGTTTGGGGTTGTACCAACGTTACAGACGGTGGGCCAACATTGAGCTGGCTTCAAGTCGGTGTATCATTTGTACACGCCCATTGTAGTCAGGCGCGCCCAGCCAGCAAGATGCACTACCCGTGTTGAATGGATGGTGGCCCACCATTTGACCGACGTTGAGTCAGTGTCAGCATGTGTTCTGTGGACACACTGACACCAGCATAAAACACTACCCAGTATTGAATAGGTGTCGGCCGGCGCCGATGGACTCAGATATCAGACAGAAATTGTGCTGAACATAAAATAAAAGCCAAATTACGGCACACAAATGTATTCTGAGAAGTTTATATAAACGTTACAACCATCCCTGAATGTCAAAGCTTTTCGTGACGTATATAGTGGGTGGCGGTAAATAGTGATTTGGTCAGGGGGTTCGTGCAACGACCGACGAAGCCTAAAAAACATCACTCTATTATAGTATAGATATCTGCTAAACCATGCAGATAGTTAGTCAATTACTATTAAACAAAATGTGTGGTTTCAATGAGAGATACACCCTGAATATGTTTCACGATAAATAAATGTTTAGTTTTGATTCAAACATATTCTAGAACTATTGTTAACTTAAAATAAACCCACTTGGAATAAAAACAATGAGCTATTTGAACATATTACATACTTTTTTGGTTGGACATAAAATTCAGGCACTTGCCGGCTTGGGAAAATTGACAGTGTTTCACATTATTGCCCAACGAGTACCCAATTAAAAAAATCTACCAACATCTTTGATTTCAGTTGAAAGTCACTATCAAGAGCTTTAAAGTGGATACATAATATTTTATTTCTGTTAAATACGAAATGTACAACACAGCGCTAAGTTTGTATTTCATCCCTCTAATCGAACAAATTCCAACGTTTTTTATTGAATACCAGCAGGACTTCTCGCTCATGTTACCTTTATATGGTATAAATGTGTGTTATTACTTTTATATTATCTGGAACCATTTTATAAAAGTGATCTTGACCACTAAAGATCTGATCACAGCCACTTTAAAAGTTATCTCAGCAACTACAAAGGTGATCCCAACTTTGGGATGACATTTGGTTTGGTTCTAGACTGTTTGTTTGTTGCATTGAGTGAGGCCTCGTTGATTTCGTACACAGCATTGTAGGCCTATTATGTAAAATGTTGAAAACGTAACGTTTTATATTGCGCAAATGTCCCACTCGCCCGGTGTTTTTTGTTGCATAAACTAACTGATATATCAATTGAGATGCTGAGTTCTTAAAAGTGGCCAAACATATTATGCATTATGTCTGGACGTCTTTAGGATGAGATGACATAACCAAGACCTATGCTTGACGACAAAAATTGTACTTTATTGCAGTCGTCTGCTATTATGAACCATAAAGTCGACGCGGTGCACGTCTGGTTTTGTCCATAAAATCCTGAAAATGATAAAAGAACCGTGCTGTGTGTACAATATATGTACAGATAAAATACACAGTGATGGTGCACTGCGATGGGGCTACAAATAGCAAGGGCTGTCAGTTTAATGTTAGGCCACCGCCTACGACGCTGGCCGAGAATTAAGCCAACAGTCGGTTAACGTCTCGTGTTTGCTAACAATGAAGATTCAACCCGCAGTCACCATCAGTCTATTTTTGCCATACGCTTTTGAATCTTTAACCATTGGGCAGTTTTCTACTCTTAAGACTCATTTATGTCAATGAAACATCTTTCTTTCTGTCTGTTTGTCTGATTATTACGTTTGCACAGAGATTAATGTACATATAGAGCTGCCGGGAGAACTGTTGCTTTCTAAATTCCTCAAAAAATAAATTTGGACCTTCAGCAACGCAGTCGCAGTAGAATGCATGGACCGGTAAAATGTTTGAAAATCATGGCAGATGTCGTTTGACTCTAGATGAGAGCATACACGTTTGGAAAAAATTAGCTAGCAACTTAGAGATGAAATTTAAGTTTAAAACTAATTTTAAAAAATGTCGTCCTTCGATGTGTGCCGGGGATATGTGATAGCTTTAGCGTCTGGAAAGAAACCCGATTTCAGAGACAAATTCATTATGTTGGTAGTAGGGGTCAGCAGTACTTCAGCACATGATTTTAATAGACTGGTGCGTATTGGATCTGAGGCACATGTCTTGCTTGGAGATGATAGGCTTAATTTCCTTACCTCCTCTGAAGTAGCTGGTCAAAGGGCATTTTATTTCAAGAGGTGCAGAACTTCCAACGATATTTTGGGCGGGGGTCCTAGGGTAGTGGTTAGCACCACTGCCTTTCACGCTAGAGTTCGGGGTTCGGTTCCCGGTCTCGGCGGTTTGAAAGAAACAAAAAATGTTTCTTCCCCATCCACGTGTGAAAGTCAGTATTGTGGGGAGCCTCCGTGACCGAGAGGTAGCGTGCTCGGCCTCAGACCGCCAGGGCTCGAATTTCGAGTCCTGTGTCTGGAGGACAGTGTCATCTCAATCATCTCACCATCCTCAAGAGGTTCTCCTGGTCCAGTTTAGCCTATATGTGCACAAAGGTGGCCTAAAGCCCGATTCACTTCATTTCATTTTTTTCCAACGATATTTTTTTATTTTTTCTCAAACGTTTTCCATTTTGTATTTATTAGAGAATGGTTCTATTCACAAGAGTCATTCTATGTCATCATAGGCTACATACCAAAATGTTTTAGATGAACAACTATTTTAACAATAAACATAAATCATCTTTAGCAATGAACTAAACAGGAAACTAGAAGTGTTTGCTTGGTCATTATTGCCGAATTCCAAATGCGCATGCGAATTGGTACATCTTGTGTCTCTTTACTACCGAATCTCGTTTCTTATGGGGATACCTACAGTAAATTGATAACGCGAAGCAAATTCTTTTACCTAAAAAATACATATTTATGATTGTGGCCTAGATCTCATCAAATGGAAAAACTTGCTCGTATGCAAATTTATTTTTTATTTGCATCTATTTAAAAACGACATTTTGAACATGATTCTAGTACTTTACAGTGCTATTCATCGGCTTACAGAACCTTCACAAAGGCTGATAGTAACAGGTCAAGGGTTCTCTGAAAAAAAATAAAGAGGGAAATTCAAGTAGGACATTTTCTTTATTATTATTGAACAAGTTGTCGTTTTTTCAATGCAAATGTATGCGTAAGGCTACTAGACAAGACATGGTAATCGTATTTTCCGCGGGTTTCACGCGGGTTTTTGCCGCCTTTTATTGCGTCATCGATTTCTAAACGAGGTCCAGTAAACATCCCCGGATGATGGTTACATGATCACCTCCAGGTGGAGCCGCCAGAACTACACAAGATGGCCGCCGTAAACATACTCACATGGCTGACTCTGTAACGTCTCAGTAAGCAGCCTGATTTAACAGCCGCATTTGTTGATATCCACAGTCATGTAGTTGACCATCCATTAATCCCCTTGACCCTTTCAGTACGGATACCGACCGTTGACGTCAGATTCTGACGTCTAAAGTCGGTCTCCGCACTGAAAAAAATATTTATTTTGGCCGTAGACTCATAACATAGGTATTAAAATGAATCAGAAAGACCTAACTAAGACAGTTATGATGATTTCGAATTGAATAAATCCCTTTGGTCTCCATGGTTTATATAAAAATATTCAGCGATTTAAGGGTTAACATTCACATGTCCCGCAGCTCTGGTAATAAAATGAATCGGGCTTTAGGCCACCTTTGTGCACAAATAGGGTAAACTGGGCCAGGAGAACCTCCTGAGGATGGTGAGATGATTGAGATGGCACTGTCCTCCAGACACAGAATTCGAAATTCGAGCCCTGGCGGTCTGAGGCCGAGTACGCTACCTCTCGGTCACGGAGGCTCCCCACAATACTAACTTTCACATATGGATGGGGAAGAAACATTTTCGTTTCTTTCAAACCGCCGAGCCCGGAACCGAACCCCGAATTCTGGCGTGAAAGGCAGCGGTGCTAACCACTACCCTAGGGTCCCCGCCCCCCGCAGCTCTGGTATGGCCACCTTTTCTGCTGTGATAAACCAGAAGGCAGTAACTGCTTATTTGAAAAACAGCTATATAAAAAAGAACTAGAACTGACATTCACATAATGAGTTATGGTGTATGACAAGTGGATTATAAAATTTGATCTTGAACGTATCAAATCCAGTGATTATATATAAAGTGATTATTATAAAATATTATTTTAAAGCAAAATTTGCTACTGCATTATTTAGAACTGAGCAAGCACTTTACATAGTCTAAGAATATTATGCATGGTAATAGCTTAAAATGCACACATGTGCAGCATTATAACAAAGTAAATTAAAAAAACAGAATTTGGGTTCACAAAAAAGTAACCACGGGACGTACTAACGCTGTGTTTTTGTTTTAATGTATTTTGTTTACAATTCATTAACCCTTTCACCGCAAAGCAAGACTGGCCCAAAAAGAAGATGTTTAGGAGTGATGTACGAGTTGTACGAGTTAATCACGAGTGACCTACGAGTTATATCCGAGCTCAACGTGGGTGTTTCAAGAGTCATCCAACAGTGATCTAAGAACTCTAAGAGTATTCTAAGAGTGTCCTACGTGCTGTACGAGTGTACTGTGAGCCACAGGAGTGTACCACGAGTGACAGACGAGTGATATAAGAGTTCTACTCGTACACTCCTGCACATCTTACAGCTATCGTACTTACTTCAAGAGCAAAGCAGGAGCGTTCTACGTGCTCTAAGAGTGAGCCAAGTGCTCTAAGAATGAGCTGTACGAGTGCATTACGAGTGAAATAAAATGAATGAGCTCTTGGACAATTTTTGAACATGTTCAAAAATATGTTTCCAATCCCCGAGCGTTTCGTTTATCTCCAAGAGCAAAGAACGAGTTCTAAAAGTAAAGAACGAACTGTAAGAGTTGTTTACGAGTTAAGCACGAGTTTAGCCGGCTATGTATGAGAGCCCCTTTACAGTGCGGGGATCGACTTTAGTCGATAGAATCTGACGTCTGACACGGTACCAGAAAAATAAAAATGGACCAGATACGATAGCAATTAACCCCTACAGTGGACCGACCTTAGACGTCAGAATCTGACGTCCATAGACGTCAGAATCTTACGTTTGAAATCGATCTCCGCACTGAAAAGAGTAACACATTTATAATGGTCGTAGACCATAACATAGGCATTCAAATGAAGCAGAAGTAGCTGACTAACACATTTATGATGATTTCAAATTGAAAAACACTCCTTGGTTTATACAAACAAGTCTCAGCGTTATAAGGGTTAAAGGGTGTTTGACCGCTGGCCGGATAAGTCGGGTGGTCGTCCGTATGTTTTATAGACATAGAGTGGAGACGCATTACGACCGCACAGCGCCGTGTTAATCCCGTACGCTAATAACCCTTCAAGTCCCGCCGCCAGATTTATCAGCCCACCATGGCTGAGGCATGACTGTGACACAATCATTACTAGTTCCATGGCTAAAGCATCCCAAAGTGATGCTGAAATTGCAAAAATCATAAGTAGTATATATGTCACACTTTCGGGCACGTACGCTTTTAACCGTTTTCGAACTGCTTCCCTCATTTGACATAAATTTATCAAAGTTGCAGTTGTAGATAATATAACACAACTTTTAACCCTAACTATAATAAATTATTTTAATTTGCTTTATTATTAGGATAAATATATTGAGGATGAATATAATTTCTCGATTTTTCAAAATGGCTGCCACAAAGCGTTTAAAATAACTCTAACTGAGCTTATTTTATCAGAAAATTGGTCTATTTGGTCTATTTGGTCTATTTTTTTCCAAATTTGTGACTCATTTAATACACCAATTCCATTGCAATTGTTATTTTTATGTTTCAATGTCATCTAGACAAAATAGATAGGATGGCTGCCAATAACCGCCATTAAAAAGTGATATCTTTTTCAAAGCCTTGATTTAGAATAATTGCGCTGATTTATTTAAATTGTTCTTTTTTGGGGGGCTTTTTATTTCAAGGTTACCTAGATGTCAAAACCAAGAAAACCACCTATGATATTAGCAATTTTCACCAATGTTCATGGTGAATTAATTGTTGAAATAATAATCCTAGAATGTAATAATGGTAATGCCATGAGTCATTGTCATATTCTAATGGGCATATTTACATTTTGAGTTGAGAAAGTAAATCTAAGATAGCTGCGAAAAACCCACATGAGACCAATGTATTTTGACCAGTGGATGTTGTTGATTCTCAACAGCTAATAGGCGCCCAAATTCAATGTAATGCCTCATCTCAACTAATTCAAATACACAATTTGTTGTACGTTTCAAGCTTATCTAGAGATCACATCTAAAATCACCACGACAAACAGATACATCATGTGATACCGGATGCTGGTAGCACATTGTATATAGGCCTATATCATTTTAAATGTGTATTTTATATATTTCATACAGTGGTCACAAATAGTGTGCCCATACGTATCCCAAGCCTTTATAAAATCCTCTTAAACCCCGTTATTTTAATAGGTTTCAACATTAGTGTGGATCATTCCTCAATTTTATCTCAAAATCTTTGAGTTGACTTCTGACCTGAAATTACCTCTAAAAACATTGCCAACTGTAATGAACTTTGTTCATTTTTACAAGTTCCAATGCTCAGATCCAAGAGAAATATTGTTGATCTCCCTAATCTATGGAATGCTATATTTTTTATCAGAATAGCTGATGCTGTTAAAATGCTCAGCAAATCTCTTCACAGCAAAATATATTGCATGTAGATCAGTAGATTTACATTTTTTCAAACAAATAAATATGTGTATGTCTTCTAATGGATTTATTTGTAATGCTGATCCATATTAACTTAAAACTGTAACTCAAAGTGACCTTCAGCTCATATAATTTTGTCTGACCTAAACTGACCCCTTAATGACGTTTGATCATAATATTAGTTATCTTATGTCACATATTAACATTTCGCGCCTCACATTTGAAAATTTCCAGTAGTCACACGACATAGGCCGCAACAAGACACACTTAACTCTTATGTGTAATTTATATAAATTACTAACCAACTGCTCATGCATTTAGATAATTAGCCATTAGTGAACCAATCTTTGGTGGCACGTCAATGTAGGCTTAATGTTGGTCTGCTGTTTGCGACACTGACCCAACATAAAGTCAGCCCTTGGTCAATGTGTATGTAGCCAGTAACACTGCAAAATGAATGTGGGAATAGACATATCATATAGCGATGTTGTGGGTCGTCCTATAAGTCAATAAGTCCGGTTTTGCATATAATTACACATGGATAATGTTCAGAGTCAGGTTGTGTCGCGTTGTGATATGATATGAGTTATCCATCATGTGTCGCATTATGACTCAAGCTATCAGTCATGTCGTATATCGTATATCCTATTAAATTGTTTTATTAACTGAGCATCTACCACAAGCAGCTCAAGGGATTATTTGCTAGTGTCGACTTCAGACGGCATTTCTTCTCCGGCCATACCCTGGCGTAGACTCTGGACAACATAATCAGCGGCTTTCTCAACATGACCCTCAATATCCACGGCATGATGTCCCGTACATATGACATTATCCATATTGAGGAGCGGGTGGCCGGGCGTCAGCGGTTCTGGATCGGTGACATCCAGAGCTGCTCCAGCTATATCACCTTGTTCCAACGCTGTAACCAGAGCCTCTGTATTGACCACCTGTCCTCTAGCTATATTGATAAGAATGGCTGTCTTCTTCATCAGTGAGAATTCTTTGTGGTCAAACATGTGGCGAGTTTCGTCGGATAGCGGACAGCTTATGACTACAAAATCGGACAGAGTCAGCAAGTCTTGTAGCAGGGAGTGGTACGAGGCTTGCACTTCGTCTTCTATCTGCGCAGATCTCTTGTGACGATTACAGTAGACAACCTTCAAACCAAAACTCACGGCTCTCCTGGCAATATCGACACCTATGCTGCCCATGCCCACAATGCCCAGAGTTTTCCCTACCAAATGGGTGCTGCCTATGTATCGTTTCGGCCGACCACTGCCTGCATCCTCTCTGGACTGCCTCTCGTAATCCTTAACTCTTCTGGCAATAGATAAAAGCAAAGCCATGGCAAACTCGGCAACAATGGGGGCTACTCTAGCAGAACCGTTGCCGACTCGTATCCCACGTGTATAGCAATAATCAAGAGGTATGTAACCTAGTCCTGCTGAAGAGCATGCAATAATTCGTACTCGGGGTAACGTTTTCAGAACATCTTGAATCCCTTGAGATCGGGAAGATATTGTGACAACGGCTGTTACCTTGTCTCTCAATGAAGGTTCTTTCTGTAGATCCGTCATGTTCACCGGCTGGAATACAGATGACGATGTCAATAAATCATACACAGCCTGCAGTACAGCATGTTGAGGTAATGCGTTAAAGTATATCAGGATAACGCCTCTGGTGGGTTCCTCGGCCGCCATGTTGGTTATGTGCTACCACATGACCGAGTGAGGACAATGTGCAAGTAATGTAGTCACATAATTATTATTGATTTTTGTTATCAGAGAGCTGTTCTAGATAGACATAATGTGATTTTGTTACATACTGGTGTTATAATGGTATATCGTCCACTTAGAAAAGAACTTGTTTATCTCACACTTTGCAAATTGGTAGATTTACACTTGAGGTGCTAGGGGGGTGGGGGGGGGAGGGGTATAGCATAGGATATAAATAGTATGGTTCAGTGTCTGCATATATTACAGAATGAAATATTTTTCTAATTTTGTCATTTCAGAAAATTATAAATAGTAAGGGGTCCTGAATCGAGCTTTGCGTGACGCCTGCATTTACTTCCAATAATTAGAGTGAAACGTTTAAAACACATGGTTAATAGCATCGAACGCTTTAGACAAGTCTACAAATATTTCTTATAGTTGTTTCAGATTATTCAAATATTGTATTCTACAATCTAATAATTTCAATGTTGCAAATTCAGTTCAATACTGTTTTCAAAAACCGTACTTACTTCTGTGAGTTTATAATTAGAGCACATTTTTTGTGTAATTTATGATGACACGCTCGATTTTTTTTTTTTTTGAAACAGCTTGAAGTAAAGCATGGGTTAATAGTTGTCTAAGGGGTAGAGTTATTTTTAAAAAGCGGCATGGCTTTGTCAAATTTAGATTTTCCAGGAATAGAGCACTGATAAAAGACTGATTCTTCAAAATATTAAGGCGTAATTAATGTCTAGCTCAATAAGTTTTAATGAATCAATGGACAAGCCATCATGACCAATGCTGCTAATTGTTTTGCCGTGGTTGATCCGATGTTTATGAAAAAAAGTAATAATAATAAAAAAATATTTATTAGCAATAACTTACTGATATAAAGTCCCCATCATTAAGAAACTTTTTTTTTGTTTTGTCATGTACCAGGTGTTTTTAATATCATTCTTGTATTTATTAAATATGTGAAATAATACATTAATTCGCTGCTCTGATGATCTTTTCATAACATTTTTACAAGTTGTAAGGTTGTTTTTATAGAGCATTATTGAGGGGATTTTGGAAAGGTTGTTTCTAATTTTCTGTGAAGTTTATTTCTAAACTTAATTAATTTTATTATGCTAGTATTTATCCATTTCGAAAGGAATGTTTCGGTTTAGTATATTTAAAAAAAAATCGATGGCTTGTGTTTATTATGAGCGGATAGAATTGCATTGTTAAAAGAGTTGTAGTTTTTATTTGTAACATTTTTGTGTTTTTTTTATTTCTATTTTTTCACTTGATTGGTGTATTTAGTAATATCAAATATGGATGGTCCTCAGAATATATGTGAGTTAGAATACTAGTCAGGAAAGTAATTTGGAGTGTAACACCTCTACTGATAACTATGTCTAGAAATTGCTTTGATATATATTAATTATTATAGTCTCCTGTAAGTAGTACTTGGCAACTACGCCATATTTGTGTTCACAAAATTGTAGATTTAAATATTGCGGTAATTTTATTTCATATCTCTGGGAGGAGCAAAAGTCGTGGTATATTTTTTTAAATTTAAAGAACAGTAACCCTACCCATCTTAGGTTTTGATGACGCAATCAGTCAGCAAAAAAGCTTCTGTGAAGAGCTTGGGAATTTTTTCACCCACTTGAAGTTGTGTCTCGCTGACGCGATCCACAACTTCAAGTGGGTGAAAATTTCAAATTAAAACAGAAACATTTTTAACTGAAATATCGCACGATAAAATGCACGTTACCTTGTGCAATATTAATGGTAGATATTAAAATGAAACCTTGAAACCATAATAAAACGTTATAATAGCCTGGTGTATTTATCTAACCTCAGAGACCAAATATACATTTGTCATGCTAAACCACCCATTTAAAAATAGATCGATTACATGATATCATGCAGTAAAGCAAGTGGCTGACGTTTTATGTGGTAAGTAGAAAGTAGATATATCACCTTAGTCCAAAATGATAGTTGGCATCCTGGAATGTAAAAACAAGAAGTGCGAGGTTAACATTATTTTGGTTTGTTTGAAGTTATCAGGCAGTGGCTGGATGCTTTTGTTCTTAATGAATGTTACTTGTAGAACCATGCACAAATTAAAATGAATGGGTTTTTAGGCTACCTTTGTGTACATGTAGGATAAACTGGGCCAGGAAAACCTCCTGAGGATGGTAAGATTAATGAGATGACACCACCCTCCAGACACAGTATTTGAAATTCGAGTCCTGACGGTCCGAAGCCGAGCACGCTATCTCTCGGTCACGGAGGCTCTTCACAATATTCAAGCTCTACGAGTGAGCGGCGAAGAAATAGTTTGTTTCTTTGAAACTTGAATGCCAGAGTGGGATTGGAACCCGTGATCTCCTACTTTCCAAGCAGACATGCTGCTTTAACATGCACTGCACCAGAGCCCCGCCTGTAAAACCATGTAGGCTAATCATTTGTAATCTAGAAAAAAATGTCAATGAATTAAAATTGGCGACTGCCATAAAACACCGCATTTAAGCAAGCTCTGACTTTCAACTCACTGTTTGGCTATCGAAAAAGGTAGAAGGAAAAATGTACCAATCGCCGAAGTAATTTGTTTATTTTGTGAAGGGAGAGATATCACGGGAAGATGAGTTCCATTTTATGTGCTGCTGTCCAGTATACAGCGCAATTAAAGAACATTACTTATTTTTGTAATATGTAAATTATAATACATTTGTTAAGATTATGTTTTCTGTTGATATTAAAACTGTACAAAGGGATAGCCGCACATACGCATCAAGACTGCGTTCTGCGTCGGTTGAAGAGGAGAATATGTAAATATGATGGAGTATATGAATATTAAATGTGTTGTACTTTGGGCACGAGGCTTTGAAATGCGCAATAAACTACTTACTTACATACTTATTTTTTAAATTAATAAGCCACCAGTCAATCACCATCTCCTATAGCTGAGAATACGAATACCCGCACATGAGCATGCCGCAGTGCATGACTGACCATTATTATAACATTTGCAACCAGAGTGACACAGCATGTAGATGTACAGGCCGTTATTTTAAAGGTGATAAATCACCCCTTATATAGCATGAATAAATTTGTGACAAATAAATCAAAGTTGCCACAAGATGGGCACAAGTGTTTCCTTTGAGAGTGTCACATGATAGCCAATCACCCCCATATATGGGGTGATTGGCTATCATGTGACCCATTGATAGGGTCACATGATAGCCAATCACCCCATATAAGGACATTATTATTCATACCATATAAGGGGTGATAGATCACCTTTACCAACATGTCACAAAAAGCAACAGAAGTTACCATATACCGTTGGAAAGATTGAAATCGCAAGATTATGGCTGGGGGTACTTTTATACTTATATTTTATTCCGAGCAAACATCCTCCAAATTCAGATATTGTAAGTGATATAATGATGATAATGATGCCTGGAACATACAATACTATTGAAGTTTATGTTGATCAAGGCTTTGATAGCACAGTTGATTTTGTTGGAAAATGAATGAATTTGCCATTATCCAGTTGTGTACAAGGAAGGCTAAACTGGGCCATGATGAATGAATCGGGTCACGTCGCCCTCCAGACACAAGATTTAAAATTCAAACCATGACGGTCTGAGCTCGAGCGCGCAACCTCTACCACAATATCATGATTATTTAATTCATGATATTGGATGATGATCAGAAACAATTTCTGTATAATCACTCCAGTCCGCCACACACACACCCGACTACACAGTGAAAAGACCATTCTATCCCTTTACCGTTTAATTATAAACTCAGATGAAACTCCGGATTAACATGATTAAAACTCGAAATGGTTGGCAGTGCTACTGGATTTAAACATGTGAAGCATTTAAACTTCGTATTGGTGAACGTTTGAAGGTGTCATATCTATGGGGGTCTAATAATTACTTTATAGTAGCTTGTCATGTGAAATAAATTTAGGAAAGAGGAAAACACGACCAGCGCTCAGTCAGAGTTGTAATCACGTGATATGAGGTCAGCCAGTAATATAATAGACCCTATCCCAGTAAACACAAAACAGTTGTATAACATTTGTACAATGTTGGGACAACGTCGACGTTGTACAAAAGTTACATAAATGTATGCTGGGTAGGCCCTATGACATGGCGGATAAACCTTTATAATTTAATTTGTCCACGTTCAAGTAAATATGATATATATGTTATGGGTTATGGGTTATGGGTTATGGGCCATTAATGGCCATTAAAATATTTCAATTCTTTCAGATCGTCTGTATACGTCAGAATCTGACGTCTACATACGTTAGATTCTAACGTATAAAGACAGCCCCCGCGCTGACAGGGTCAAATAACCATTACTATATTCACCAGATGGAAACAGGACGCTGATTATATTCGCAATCACCAGGTGGCGGATAGCGACACATACAGGGAGCTGTGTTAGACTTTAACTTAAATGGTCAAATTATTCACGATTTTGTTTATTTCCAGCTTCAAATGATGACGACTATTTATATTTATTAAAAATGGACATGTCTTAGACAGTGTTAGTTTTGAATAGCTAATGTTAGTAGTGTTTTATTTAGTTGCAAACATGCGTATATATATAGGGGCCTATATACGGTCCCAGCAACAGAAGGGTTAAACAAACTCCAGGTGCTGGTTATGCTGTTTACTGTTGGCCCAACATCACAAATAAAGGGCCAATATTAAAACAACTCCGAAACAACATCTCGTGTTTCCTGACATAAAGTTTATCAGTCCTAATAATATATGATCAAAGTCTAACGCAACATACCTAACCCTTTGCCTGCTGGTCACGACAATAATTGTTTTAATATGTTTTATTAGCCGATCAAATCACTGTTATTGGGAATGAAATGAGTGTTTAAACATCAAGATTTGTCTCGAATGTTTTTCTCAAATTAAACAAATATGAGTGATTTTCAACCACTTAAGTGTTTGAAAATTTCAATAAATTAACTTAGCAGGATAAAGGTTATAATATATGACACAAGATATCGTACATTTTTAAACACACTTCAGCAAATCTCACATTCTACGTTACATAGGGATTTTTTTAATACATAAATAACAAATAATAACTTTTCAGAATATTTCGACCCTTAAAACGCTTAAGGTAAAATTCTTAAGCTATATAATTTTTACCTATTTGAAGTTGTGTCTCGCTACCGCGAGCCACAACTTCAAATAGGTAAAAATATGCACAATTCGAATCAAAACGTATGCCAATCTAGCGAATTCAGTGCTAATTTTCCTTACATTTTTCTTGTTCAGGGAGCAAATAAAACAACTGAAAACGGCTATAGATGTAACATATAAGATGTAGCACATAAAGGGTTGAATAATAAAGGTCACTATATGGGTCCGTGGATGAGTTGATGGACACACCGGACTGTACATTGTACTATCCAGTAAACACAAATCATTTGTATAGCCTTTATGCAATGTTGGATCAACGTCGAAGACGTTGGGCCGACGTTGTATAATGTTATACAAATGTTGTGGGTTTACTGGGATATCAACCATGCTTGATGTATAGCAAAATCAATAAGATCAATCCAGATCATATAGGCACTTGATTGGTGAAAATCGTAATGTCGACCAATCGCACTCCTAGGATCTGTGTCAACATATAATCGGACAATAATTATTCTGATCCAGGTGATTCAACGCTAGTTAGACCAGGTCACCTCGGAACCCAAGAAAATAAAAAAATACGGGACTAAGGCAGTTCCAGGTGAATACCACACTTCACAAAATGGAGTCGATCACTTCAGTGTTTTCTTCATATAGATCTGCACTGTTTACAGTGGCGTTGGGGGTGTGCGTTTACTATGTCGGGAAATTTCTCATCACATGTTTAAATGCTGCGTTTATCTTGACAAAGATAATGCGCGGACTGAAGCCTTTTCCAGGACCAGACAAGCATTGGCTGTATGGTAATCTACACCAGGTAAGGGATGTTGCGAAGTTAAAAAAATCCATACATCCAAAAGAGAACCAAAAACAATTATTTAGCTGAGATTTTTACTTTAAAAAAAGCATTACAAACATACTTAAGTACTATACTGGAAAATATACCTATTGAAAGATTAGAAAACGCCACTCAAAATCAAGAAAATGATCAAATAATTCCGCTTTTAAGATGCTCGTCCTATTATAAAACTGTACAAAAATGCTGGCGAGATGTCCCCAAAAGTGAAATTAATTGGAAACGATTATTTGACGACCAGAGTTTAGAATTTTCCACCATTTATCAAAAAAAGATTTTAGACATCAAAGAAAACAAACTAGCAGAATTTAATTACAAGGTTTTACACAATATACTACTATATGTACATGACCTGCATATCGGTACGCTTAAGTGTGATCTATTTGTGGACATGCATCTTAACATGTGCATGCATACTGATGGATAAGTTATACAACCATTATACTGTTCCTTTTTAGAGATATATATATATTAAGATCATTACATTTGAAATAAAGTTATATATTACTAATACTCCATTATTATATTGTTACACATGTCCAGGTATACATATGTACGCATATGTATGAACGTTTGACGGGAATGCATCTTAAATGTGTGAAAATCAATTTATATCACCATTTTTTTGTTTCGCTTCAGTGTAACCATTATTGTGTTTACATGTATCATGTGTATGTGAATAGGTCTATACATATTACAATCAACATGATCAAATCATATAACCATTAATATTCCGTATCATTTTAGTGATAGATGTATATAAGTATACACCGACTTTTGCCTATATATTATTTTGTGAGAGTAGAAGCTCTCTATTTAATGTATGTGCATCCTAATGCGTAGGTTTGTACATACAAATAGACATACTGTGAATCAAGTTATATTTATAACCACTATTTTGTTTCCTTCTACATGTTGTTCTGTTTGTACGTAAACATAGATTTTGATATATTTTGTAAAATTAGAAGCTACTTCTAATCGCATTTTTTAACTCATTTTTTTCATATATTTTTGCTGTAGGTTTAATCGCATACTATGACTACTACATGAGAAATGACCAATAATAATCATATTTTATTTTTTCCCGTAATGTGCAGCCTTTCATGCTATTTTCAGATACCTCACTTAACTGATCCTCCACTTTCAATCTCCCTCGTGTAATTATATATATATATATTTTCGTACGGAGGTGTGATAAATGAGGTTTCTGTTGGACACATTAAATATATTCCTAATCACATCCATCATGTTCATGCTGTAGTATAGCTATGCTCCTTTTTATACACATGGATGTAACTAGGAATATTTTTGAGCTGTGATGCCCTTTTCTTTGTGACCTCACCAAAAACAAGGAATGTGTCTTTGCTCATAATATTCGTGAGGTCACAAAAGCTGATCTCGGGGTCAGTATTTAGAATGCTGGATAGCCCACAGTTTGTGCTATGCAGTAAACATGGTAAATGACTGACCTCGAGAACAAAGGGGTGTTCACACCCACAACCCTATTGTTGTCTAAATTATATAACCACACGTTTCTATAAACATCCCTGCAGACACGAGACATGGGCGCAGTGCTAGTCCAGAGTTGACCCACTATCGTCGATGTTGGCCCAGCGCTGGACCGGCGTTGTGCTTAATGTCTCGTCCTTGCTGGCATGTCTTTCAGGTCACTTGTGTAATACACTTTTCACCTCTATGTCATGGCGGACCGTGAGCCTCTGCTTATGCACGCTGTAATATATTCTTCGATTTCACACATGATACAATACCCTGCAAACACGATACATCGGCCCGGTGCTGGACCAATGTTGGGCCAGTAGACGCTGGCCCACATTGGACCAGCATTGGATCGATGTGTCGTGTTTTCTAGGTACCCACCAGGCGCGGAGGTTTGGTCCGATGCTGGGGCAAGGTTTGGACAGCGTCGATGATGCTGGAACAACATTGCGCCAGCGCTGGTCAAACCTCTCGTGTTTGATAGATATGCGATGTACTGGGCCGGTGTTGGTTCTTTGTTCTCCTACACTGGACGGACACCGGCTCAATGCTTCCTGTGTTTTTTTAATGTATAATTATGCCTTTTAACTATCATTATTATGTATGTTTTTTTACCTATATTACATGTTTTGTAATAATCACTGTATCGAATAGTTTTATCAATAAAAAAAAAAAAAAAAAAAAAAAAATACATCCAAAAAAAAATTGAAGTGGGTGGGTCCAGGGCCATTTTGGATAGAAAATAGAAAACCAAGAAAAAAATTAAAGTCTTCGATGATTATTGGTTTCAAAAAAAAAATGGATATGGGGGTGGGTACTATGAGCTCTATCCAACTTTTTTTTGTATGTCTGCATTTTTTTTAAATTTGCAAGGCCCCTAAGTGTGTATTGATACTCTTTCAACGCCAATATCGACTAGAATAGTTTTAAATTATTTGTATTAGCACATAAAATGACATGGTTTTATTGTGAAACATGTGGTTTATATTAGCGACAGGGTAGCCAGAGATTTGCGACGTAAAATTCCCGGTATTCTTCTTTCGTTATCCCTGTCAAGATTTCTATTTTTCTTCTATCAGACATTAATAAGGGGCCTCCACCAACTCAACGCCTCCTGATCTAGAATAGGGACCACATGCAAATATTCAAAGAGTAAAGACATGATTATCATGATTATGTTCATAAATGGTGCATTTTTAAATAACATAGCATAATAGTACTGATTCCATTTAAAAAAAATACATTCAATATAAAATACAAAACAGGAATGAAGTTCAATCGGCCTATTTTCCTGCAAGAGAATAAAACAATACAAATTTACACAACTTATCTTTGCTTGTATTTATACTTTAACAACTTAAGGACAAACAAAAAATACACATTTAACAGCAAATTCTATATATTCCACATGACAAGCAATATATAATTTCAAATATTATTTTATCACATTGGTGGCAACATTTGTATTAAATTTACAACATATATTATACCATATGGTTGCTCCCTTATGATTTATAGTTCTTAATTTTGGGAAAAGATCATTTTACTTTCGGTTTGTGAAAGTATTTAGATTGTCTAGTATTGTGCATGTGTATTTTATTATTATTCATAAAGATGGAATCAAGCGTCCTAGGATTTATACAACTGTATATATATAAGCTCCAGTGTGGCCTAGCAAATCCTATTTATTCGAAAAAAAATGATATTAATGAAAAAATGTCATGAATATCCTCTAGGTTCGCGTGTAAATAATCATTATTAACCCTTTCAAGTCTGAATTTATCCTTGTAATCTGTATCCAATACAAGCCGCGAATTGTTGTCGGAATTCTCGACTTGCAGTGGATGAAGATGACTTGAAGTGTGTGGTAAATGAAAAAAAATTGCTATTATTAAAACAGTTCCATGAACATTTTCGATCTGAAACCCCTTAGATTTAAATAAATTATGCCATTCTTTAGAGATGCAATATGATGCTTTAATGCATCGTCAGTGTTTAAAGAGTTAAGAACTCGCAATAAAAAAAAACATTTTTTCGTGCAACGTTAACCCTTATGGTCCTAATCACGATATAGCCGAGTTTGGCCTTTTTATTAGCCCTCCAAACAAACAAAAAATGAAAGTGAAAAGATTTAATGAGCATTGCATTTGCTATAATATCAGCATATTTAATTATAATTCTACAAATGTATACATATATTTTACGACTTGAAATGGTGGGTCGCGGCAGCGAAGCACATTTTCACGTGGGTAAAATTCAATTCCATAACTTAGAGCTTTAAGGGTTGAATAAATTATTTTTTCGAACCTACATGATATTATTTTGTCCAGATGCCAGGCTTTAATGAGGAAGGCATCAAATGGACTGAGAGCTTGGTGGAGAGATACCCGCGAGCCATGACATTCTGGGTGGGGCCCGTGATGCCCAAGCTCCTGGTCTACCATCCGGACACCTGTAAGCTAATCTTACGGTCCACAGAACCAAAAAATATCTCAGGAATTGGAGGCTACGAGTTACTGAGGCCGTGGCTAGGTAAATAAATTATGACGTACTACTAATAGGGGAGCGGCCAACTAGCTAAAAGATGCGTATTTTTCGAGTTAAAGGGACTGGCCCAGGCTAAAATCATCAAAAAATCGCTGATTTTATTTCGGCTTCTTAATATTACCATATGATGTAAACATGTCCATAGACTAGAACTGCAAAAGTTTTTTAATTTTTGTGCTGCGCATTCACCAGTTAGACTAGATATAGAGACGAAATTCCCGTATTTCTAATTTTTGACATGGTTGTCAATAATTAGAACTCAGGAATTTCGTCTGAGATCAAGGTCATCCGAGGCCACAAAATCGAAAAAAAACTGAAAAGACTACCTATAGGACGTAATTAGTTAACCTACTAAGGGAAGGGGGTTGCAAGAAACACTCGATTAACTTCATTGTAGTCTTTGACATTCACAAATCTCTAATAGGTGTCGACCCATGTGATGCTGTTTTCTTTTTGTTTTCATTCATTTAAAGCTGGAATTGCTAACGCAATTTCCAGCTTCAATTGACAAAAAGTAATAATTGTATTTTCTTTTTAAATAGACATCTCCCAAATTAAAATATTTGAATAACAGGTCATCCACCACAAAACATGTTATTAGTTTCAGTGGCATTTTATTTTTGTTTAAAACTAGCCTAGCTTTAACCCGTGCATATATATATATATATATATATATATATATATATATATATATACTGTCACAGCAGGAGCCGCCGCACATCTGTGGTAGTGGCGTAATTGGCAGGCTATGTAGCAATAGCATTACTATTAGATTATTTGTAAATATTGCATGACCAATCCTTCAGTGGGCCTATTTATAGTTAAAGCCATTTTTTACATAAATACTATTACATGCTCGGAAATTGTAGAATGTTTTACTTAGCCTACTTTATAATAATAGTTAGGCTATGCATAATATAATGAGTTGAGTAATATTAGTTAAATGTATAACTTTATAGTAGTGCTTATTTTCTTGCCCTTATATTTTACATTTTTGAAAATAAAAATTATTTTGAGATTGTGTTTGTGTCCTTGTTCAATTTACCTAAATCATTTCATGTAGAATAAATTGGACAATAATTTTGTTTTGTGGCTTTGTCGTACTGCTTAATTTGTTGTCCTTATCTTTCGAAAACAAAAAATATTTTGTGTCCTTGCTTAATTTACCAAAATCTCGTCATGATCGAGCATCTGAATTTTTATTTTTGTCGGATGGACGGAGGGGGGGGGGCTGTAAAAGCCTTAGGCCCTGCACAAAGTATACGTGAATCACTAATCATGTTTTAATCATGTTTTCCAGGTGATGGTCTTCTTCTCAGCAAAGGAGACAAATGGTTTCGTAACAGACGATTATTAACACCTGGTTTTCACTTTGACGTCTTGAAACCATACATGGAAATTTATAACAATGCTGCTGATGTCTTTTTAGTGAGTAATACATTTGTCGCACCCTTGGATATGAAAGGGTGTATCTGCCAGTTTACCAAGTGGCAAATACACCCTTTCATATTCAATGAGACGATTTGACTTTTTAACCCTTTTCATTCTAGTGCCGCATAATATGCGCTACCCCCACCCCCTCCCCCCCCCCAAATCAAAAATAAATGTAAATATTGAGAAAATATCCAACTAAACATCACACAACAGTAGTTCTTAGGTCTAGAAAATGTTTATGAAACATTTTATTAAAAGTATTAAAGGCAGAAAATGGCCTTTTTAACGTATAATTATTTTTCAAAAAAGTTTCAAAGACGTTTTGAAAAAAATGTTTTATCACGTTATAAAAACGTTTTCAAACATTCTTATCTTGTTTTTTTTTAGTTTAACATTTATGGTAGATAAATTTCATGATTGATATTTTTTAGTTCTTAAGAAATAAAGTTGATCCAGCGTGGGGTCAATGTGTTGTGTTTGCTATAATAACATTCTCGTGTGACTTTCTCAAAATGCTAGAAAATGTTTTTTTTTTGCTGGAGTCTGAATTATATTTCAAATACAATTAATTAAAAAGAAAATGCTGCAGTGGATGATCCACAGTCTCCGTACACCTCTATCGCTCCCCTGGATCCGCCACTGTGCCGTATGTACTTCAAGTGGTTGAAAATTACTCATATTCGTTTAATTTGGGACAAACATTGGCAAATCTTGATATTTAAACACACATTTCTTTCCAAATAATTAACTCCGATTCATACGGCTGATACGAATTGAAAAAACGACTATACCTGTTCTTGGGGGTTTAAGGGTTCATTTGATCATTTATAAAATTGTTAAATTTTTTCTCATTGTGAGCTGAAAATTGGGGTGGAAATTCGCCCCCTCACCCGCTCACACAAGGGTAGTTCTCAACACCGTCTCTAGGCAAGTCACATAAGTACATCTGCAACATTTATATCAAGTCATGTGCAGCACTACGGTCTGCACGGGTCTGGCATTCCATCAGCATGATGCGCAAATTCTGCTAAATTGGCAATCAAAAACCGTCATTGGCTAGAAAACGACACTTAAAACGCATTTTTTTCAATTAAACTGGCACACCGGCAGGCGCAATCACCAGTTTTATTTTAACTATCTTAATTTGTTTTATAAAATTAGAATGATTTTGAAAATACTTTTCCGATATTTTTTTAGTTAATTTGTAGCTGGCACAATTTCCTGTTATCCATGTTATCTCTAGCTGCTGTCTATCTTATTAATTTATTTAAAAATTATTGTCATCTATAACATTTTCCCTGCTATTAATGATATTATGTATTTTGACAACTAGAATGGTTTTGAGAATAGCTTTGAGGAGGGGAGAAGTGTGGAGATTTTTCAGCCTGTTAGTCTGTGCACACTTGATGTCATTCTAAAGTGTGCTTTCTCGTCGGACATGGAAGTGCAAAACCAAGGGTACGGCTATTCTGATAGTTAAATAATTAGATGTATATCAAAACCTCTAGCAATAAGAGTGTCGTATGTACCACTCAATTAAGTGGAACATACGATACCCTTAATTGGCGAGTTTCTGAAAAAGGTTTCAATTTGGCGACCATTTGAAATTCCTTCTCGCGAATCAAGTAGAAATAATATTTTCCAATCTGAGGTCTGCTGCGGCCCTTCCCACGAAGAATCTTGAAATTAAGATGATCTTAGCTTTCTCTCATTTCCATTTCCATTTCGGTATAGACACTTCATATGTGCAGATGGTGGAACATCCAGCCGGTTTACTCTTTTCTGATAAATAGCCCACAGACATATAGTATGTCAATATTTTCAACAGTTTCAATAAACATATTTTAACTGTGAAATATATGTCTCGATTTTTTCACAGATCCTTTTAATTAGTGTAAGTAACACTATTTCTTGCTACAGCGATCAACAATTATTCTCAGTAGCAGAAGTTTAACAGACAATTTCACAAACAAAAATAAGATTATCTTAACTTTCTCTCATTTTCATTTGAAAATGCAGCATGGAAACGAGAGAAAGTTAATAATTAATACTCTTAATTTTAGGAATATTCCAGCAATCATGAGACGTTGGGTCAACGTTGGTTTCAGATGGCCCACTATCTACGACGTTGGTCCAACAGTAAATCAACGTCGGCCCAACGCCTCATGTATATCCACATACAGATTATCAGAAATAAATATTGTTCACCTGACCCTCGGCCATCTGTGTTTCAGGGAATGTCAGCCTTACGTCCAAGCCGTTATAGAGATGGCCAAGTTAATAATGGAGAGGAGTCTGTGAGTGAATGCTTTTATTCAACCATCATGCATCAGTGTATACATTTTACAGCTTTTTGTTTATTTTATTGATACACAAATAATGAGATATTGGCAGAATATAATAATTACATGGTAATCTGGTAATCCGCCGTTTTGTTTTCATAAAACAAATCATTAAAAAATATACATAACAATCGTTGGTCGTGAATTGCATAAATACATCATTTGTATGTCTATATACGAGCGTATGTATAGCAGACACGAGGCGTTGGCCCGATGTTGAGCGAACTTTGGCCCCCGTCGACGACGGTGGACCAACGTCAGCCCAACATTGGACCAACACTTCGTGTTTTCTGGATACTTATACATGCCTGTATTTGTTTTTATTCGTGCTATCAACAATTTACGTGTGGTTGCCAACTATTTTAAGTAATATTGCACATATATATCAATAATAATATAAACAAATTTAGAAAAAAAAATTGTGCTTTTTTCGGCAGCAAGCCTCTGATGTACTGGACCACACTGTACAACATGTCACCGTCTGGCAGAGAGTTTAACCGTCTACGTCGACTGACACATGAAGTATCTGATGACTATTTTAAGTAATATTGCACATATATATCAATAATAATTTAAACAAATTTAGAAAAAAAAATTGTGCTTTTTTCGGCAGCAAGCCTCTGATGTACTGGACCACACTGTACAACATGTCACCGTCTGGCAGAGAGTTTAACCGTCTACGTCGACTGACACATGAAGTATCTGATGACGTCATCAAAAAGAGAAAGGCTATTATAGTAGGTCAGGTCATCATAGTAGGTCAGGTCATCATAGTAGGTCAGGCTATCATAGTAGATCAGCCAGGTTATCACAATATGCTATCAGAGAAAGTCGGGTTATCATAGTAGGTAAGACTATCACAGTAGGTCAGGTTTTCATAAGTAGGTCATATTTTCAAACTAGATCAGACTAGGTACATGTAGTGCAAAATCCCAATTTCTGGTTTCCTTCTTTTATGGCATTTTCGTAATTTACAGAATATATTACGTCTAACAATTTGGTCTCACGCTAAATAATTCTGACAATTCTGTGTTGTGATAATTTGATTACACAATTTAACTCATTAGGATTACTTAATAATTAGTTGTTGGTGGGCCTAATTTGATTACAAGACTTGGAATTTACATATCTTAATGTTTATTTGATGTAGCATGACAAGAGTGAATACGAGAAGAAGCGCCATCCAGATTTTCTGGACATTTTACTTCTGGCTCGAGATGATGAGGGCAAAGGGTTGACGGACACAGAGATCAAAGACGAGGTGGACACATTCCTCTTCGAAGGTTAATTATTTATGACAGACATCTCTACAATTTAAATCTGAAAGTTTCCCAGTAAACACAAAACATTTTGTATTACATTTGCACAATGTTCGACCAGCGTCGAAGACGTTGGGCCGACGCTGTACAAATGTCATACAAATGTTTTGTGCTTGTCAGGATGTGACTGGCTTCGTAGACGGTGGACCAATAATAAAGCAACATTGTTTCAACGTCTTGTGGTAGATGGGATATCTGCTCTGTAAAATCCGACAGACTGCCTATTGTTTTTGCATGGCAGATCCGACCCGTCTGAACGTGATCAGGGGCTCATCCCGCTACAAATCTTATTATTAAGAGTACCTAAACATTCTATTATTTTCATTAGAAAAGTTAAGTATTATCCTAACTTTTCTAATGGAAATGAGAGAAAGTTAAGATAATCGTAATTTTAAGATTCTTTGTGGGATGGGCCCCTGACACTCATTTTTCTAAAATTCCAAAAATAATACAATATATCAATTGCTTGTATTTTTTTATTTGATCAAATAAATTGACAAATGTTAGAATATTTTTTACACGTGTGTATATTTTATTCCCTCGCTTTACATGCTATTCTGCCGTAGGTCATGATACCACAGCCAGCGCCATCTCATGGGCGTTATACACACTAGCCCAACACCCTGATCATCAGCAGAAATGTTATGAGGAAGTGTCTAAAATCATCTCAGGCAGAGACACACAACACATGCAGTGGTATGTATTATAATTACTTGTCTTATAGTAGACAAAATGTAAATACTCTTTCATGTAAAATTTCACGATAAAATGACAGAAAACACTTACTCCTTAAATTAACACATACAAAGGTTAGAGAAAGTCTAAAAATCAGCTCACTCATAGTATATCATACCAGGTTATTCACTGACCAAAAAATGTATATATATATTAACCCTCTCTACCTGCTAATCACGACAGTTTTCGTTCTTTATCTGTTTTATTAACTGATTAGGCCTACCATGATTAGATTATAGTTATTGTGATTGAAATGTGTGTTTAAAATCAAGATTTGCAGATGTCTTAAAATTAAACATGTACGGGTACTTTTTACCCACTTAAATGTGGGGGTCGCTGCAGCGATAGACACCGCTTCAAGTGGGTGAAAATTTAAATCAAATAACTTCGCAGAATAACGGTTTTAAAACGTTCAAATATAGATTAAGTTACGGTAAAATTAGATATGTGAATTATTTGGGTGCCCACCGCTCAAATACTTCGATTTTTTTCTTGCAACTTTAATAGAAAAATGTAGGCCTATATACTTTATGAGTTGAAAATTAAATCCCATTATGGTACAATTAAAATCTCACATGTTTTTTGTGTTAATTAGGCCTTACATAGGAAAAATGGAAATACTGCTTTTACATTAAAAAAAATCACGATAAAAGGGCAATCCCTTCATGTTCATGTTATGATGCAAACGGTATTCATTTTAGTGCGATATGGTAAAATACAGCACGGCGCACGAAGAATGAACAACGTTTGTATTTCCTCACACGATCAAGTCACACATGACATATCTACCATACATTGCAGTTCAAACTACAGCTGGAGTGCGAGATGGGCTGATACCGATATACGTCTCATATATATAATAATGAAAACCACGTACATAGTGTGAGAACATCATATCCCCTGTAAAACATATAGTATAAATTATTTTTTAAAAAACAAGTATTTTATTATGTCAGTAGGGTTTTCTAATTATTTTTCATTTTCCATTTTCATGACATCCTAGTGAACACAAAACATTTGCATAACATTTATGCAAAGCCGGTCCAACGTCCTCGACGTTGGTCCAACGCTGTATAAATGTTATATAAATGCTTTGTGTTTGCCGGGATATAAATTGTTGTTTTCCAGGGATGATTTAAATAATTTATCTTACTTGACTCTGTGCATCAAGGAATGCATGCGGCTGCACTCGCCAGTACCTATGATTGGGAGGGAGGTGGACAGGGAGTTTGTTATGGATGGAGTCACACTGGCTCCGGGGACATTTGTGGAGATTAATATTCACGCCCTGCATCACAATAAAGCAGTCTGGGGAGAAGATCACAATGTAAATCAGTCTGTATACTCCACAAATCTAAGCAATCTAAATGTGTACATATTATTTTTAATTATATTCTACACAGCAATTAAGCAGTGTGTTGAGAAGATTATAATATAAATCAACAGATGACTATGTATGTACGTGTGTTCCACAAAAATATTTTAAAATTGTATGTTAAAAATACAATTTTAAAATAGTTGAAATTACGCTTTCCCCTTCAATGTTTACTTGGCCTACCCGTCTAGTATATTTACTTGTAGCCTATATGTCGCAATCAACATATCTTCTTTACTTGACATCTCATTTTTTTGGAATAGCTTCTTAATTATCTTGTTAATTACAGTACCAGTATAATGAACGCAGGTCAATTTTTTGGCAAAAACACAAATAAGAAACGGTTTAAACGATTTTATAACGTTCTATAAAATCTTCAGAATGTCTCAAAATTGATTGATTGATTGATTGATTGATTGATTGATCGATTGATTGATTGATTGATTGATTGATTGATTGATTGATTGATTGATCGATCGATCGATCGATCGATCGATCGATCGATCGATCGATCGTTTGATTGATTGATTGATTGATTGATTGATTGATTGATTGATTGATTGATTGATTGATTGATTGATTGATTGATTGATTGATTGATTGATTGATTGATTGATTGATTGATTGATTGATCGATTGATTGATTGATTGATTGATTGATTGATTGATTGATTGATTGATTGATTGATTGATTGATTGATTGATTGATTGATTGATTGATTGATTGATCTACATTTGTTGTAGGTTTTCAGACCAGAGCGTTTTGACACAGAATCAGCTGATATAGATACATTTTCCTTTACACCGTTTTCCGCCGGCCCAAGGTTGGTAAATTGGTTGTTATAACCACATCTTAAATCCCATTTCCCCATATAATACTTCATTTCGTAAAGTAAATTATTATGTCCATCCATACGAAAACCTGGATTTTCTGACGCTATTTCACATCAAATAAGAATATTTCAAGTGTTGATCAATTTTTTTACATACACTTATCATTTTGTTTCAAAGAAGACAGATTAAAATACAAATTTACGTATCTAATTAGGCAATATAATTATTTAGTACATTAAATTCCTTTCGATGACTGTATTTTTAATATTCTGGACATTGTTGTAATCAGGGAAGATGCCTTTAATTGATTTTAGAAACTGCATAGGACAGAATTTTGCCATGCATGAGATAAAGGTGATCATTGCGAAGACCATATTTAGGTGAATATAGGCCATCTACACCTCATTACTAGTCAAGAGAAGACGTTGACCCGATGCTGGCGACGGGTCAATGTCTTGCTTGCTGGTTTGTCTCGATTATCAACTTAATTATTGTGGTAAATTATGTCATCTATGAAACATTATTTATAATCAGCATACACCTCAATAATAATAATATTAAAGCCTACAGTCACATACAGTATCAACCATCATCCTGAATTAATATGTTATGTGTGAAATGTGATTACTTAGCATCACATAATCACAAATCATGTATTCTACATGTAGGCCAATCGAGCGAAGCTACTTAAATATGAACTCTCGAAAACAAATTAAAATAATAATCCTTATAATTATTCAGAATTTTTTGTCAGATGTAAAAAATATGCAATTATAGACATTCCGGTTTTAGTGAATTGTTTTGCTTTCTTTTTAGGCTGGAAGTCGAATGAGTCATTCAAGGCATCGACTGTAATGTACACTAACTATCAGTTCAGTATATTAGGCCTATGTTAATTTACACGTTGACATATTTTTTTAGGTACAAATTGTCAGTGGATCCTGCATTTCCCGCGCTACACGTTCCAGAATTAGTGATGAGATCTGAGAAAGGTCTTTATGTCTTCTTCACTCCAAGAAATAAACAGTAAAGTGGAGGAAATTCACACCGGCGACTTCGTATGAAATCGTCATGAAAAAATCATGTAGATACAAAATAAATATATTTACAACATGTAAGCCTACCCTGCGGCGATGACCCGAAGAAACATATCGCCGCCTCGGAGCTAAAGGATCCTATCTGCCACTCTGACGAGTGTCAGATAGGATCCTTTAGCTCCGAGGCGACGATATGCCTGTTGTCACCCGAATTGTAACCCTTTCAAGCCTGAATTTACCGTTGTCATCTTTATCCACTACAGGCCGCGAATTACTGCCGCAATTCTCGACTTGTAGTAGATGAAGATGATTTGATGTGGTTTGAAATTTAAAAAAATTGCAAAACAGTGTAATGAAAAATTTCGTTCTAAAATCGTTTGTTATAGGAAAATTAAATCTGTTTTCAGGGATGTAAAATGATGCTTGAATGCATCGTGAGGACTTAAAGGGGTAAAGGGTGATATATGCCACTTGATAATGTGGCAGATACGACCCATTAAACCTCACACAGCCTAAATATTTCTGTTTAAACCATGGAGACAAAAGGGTTTTTTTGATTCTGATGTCGTTACCGCACTGAAAGGGTTAAACCGCAGGTGACGAGATATCACATCATTCTTGGAAAGTTACGTTGACCGTACTGAAATATATTTGTTTGAACAATGGAGACTAAAGGGTTTTTTTCAATTTGAAATCATCATAGATGCCATAGTTGGCTCTTTCCTCTTCACTTGAATGGCTATGTTATGGGCCTACGACCATTATCAATATTTTTTTTTTCAGTGCGGGGATCGTCGTTATATGTCAGAAGATTCTGACGTATAAAGACGAGCCCCGCACTGAGCGGGTTAATGCAACATGTTTCATTGTTATTTATTCACCATACATATAAATACACGATCGACACGGTCATTGAAACAGGCAATATACCTATACTAAAATAGAAACCATTATCATAAAATTGAAAGAATGGGATTTATATACGGCATGACAATAATGAAGCATGGGAAATATAAAATATAGGAATTATAAGTATAAGAATCATAAGCCTATGAATTACAACATATATAAAGCATGGGAATTATACATTATATTAATTGTCGAATATTTGGATATGGGAGTTATAACGTTAGTTAACTATGGTTAATAAATAAGAATTGTAGTTAATCAAACTGTTTTACTTGTTTGGGATCAGAAAAAGATGATACCCCCTACTTATAAAAAATGAAACCTACCTTTTTGTGATTGTCTTTATCACGTGACTGTAGTGTGTGAATAATAGAACACACAATTCAATAAAATATTATCAATTCAATTAATTAACCGACCCAGTGAACAAAAATAGTTTTTATAACATTTTTATAATGTTGGACCAACGTCGAAGACGTTCGGCCGATGTTGTACAAATGTTACAAAAATATACATATTTTTTTCAATTTACAAGTGTTTTCTTCTTCTGTGACAGATATAATTAATATTGTGAATACATATTCATGTGTTTATTTATACTATTATTTCTGATTACTTTGATAGTATAAAATTGTGTGTGGAATAATATTGTGCGCATTTTGAGCTGATAAGTTAATCACAACGGGAGGGCAATTTTTTGTTCCGAGCGAATTCTGATTTTGTGCGCTATCGAAGTTAAAAAAATCCACTGATTTATTCTGTCCATTGGGCAACCTGAACCAACTATTCCCAGTGGTATGTCCAGAAACAAGTACTCCATCTTAGCTGTCATTAAAGATGGCAATGTCCCCTGCGTGTAGTTTTGTCAGTAGCAAAGAATGGAAAACAAGATAATTAGGAAGGATTAATCTCACACCATGGATGATCATAGTAAACCTTTTTACTTAAAAATGTGTTTTCATAAATAGTGAAAGGAAGCTTCCCTCTGGAATGAGAAATTGAGCAGCACCATTATCATATGATTTGTTAAACAAATCAGAATTAACCAGACCTATTTATTCGACATTAAAAAGGAAAATACTGTCTAATATGTTGGCAGATCTTAGCTATACACCTTTCCCAATACCAGCACGCCACACAGTGTCTAAAAGCTAAACTATTTAATTGGGAGTCCTGTCGCCCTCTTTTCTATTACAAAGCGCCACACAGTGATTAAAACTGAACTATTTAGTTGGGAGTCCTGCTTATGCGCAAAATCGTGCAAACAGTGTATTAAGACACATAATATGTGTCGCTCTCATGGGGGCCACCCGTGTAATAATATTCACTTAATTTGTATAAAGTAAAGTATTTTTTTTTTATATAATCGTCTGCAAATTAAAAAAAAAACATTACTCAGATTATGGGAACATGAACCCGCTTTTAACTGTAGACTAACCTCACAAAGAAATCAAAATAAATATGTTTATACCAACTGACGACTAGGCCCATGCCACTCAAAGAATAGGGTATACCAAACTAAATTTTAAATGAGCTCAGCAGTTGAGAGATTAAAAAAAACTTATTTTTTCCATTTTTTATTCAATTGCCTCCCCTCATGCCACCTCATCAGAACAAATACAGTCTTGTACAGTTTTTCAGCCCGTGCTCGTCTTTGAATTTGTCAAAGATGTGAAAGAGTAAGAAAATTTATTTTTAATTTAATTGTTTTTTTTTTCAAAAAAGCTGCCCTACTTTACGATTAACAACACCTCACGAAGAAAATTTAAAAAATCCCGTTGCATAATGCTAGAGCGATTTGCTGCATATTTCAAGTACATTTTATTCAAAAAGTTTGCTACCTCCCCTCTCACCCCCCCCCCCCACTAAAAAACAGTCCTCATCTTGTCAGAGCTATCATGCAGCAAGGTGGGCTGATGGTGGAGTATTTAAATTTCGTGCTCACAGTAAATTTCCAAGTTGAACAAGAGGACTGAAGTCCTATATCATCCCCCGCCATAAATTAGGTTGGAGTTTTTTGCGGCCACAAATATTTAAAAAGTCGACTTGTGTTGGCCATTTTAAATTTCAGTAAAATCACCTGCACATTATTTTTGCCTTCAATTTTTGTATTTTTGCGCCCACAAAAAATATGAAGTTCATACATGGCGGCCATTTTGACTTAATTTGTGACCTCAAAAAATTGAAATTGATCCGTGGCGGCCATTTTGAATTTCAAGTAAACCTTATAAAAATCACCTGCATATCTCCATATTGTGGGGAATGTAAATGTAAACTTTGAATAATTTCTGACGTTAGGTTTTAAAGTTTTTGCGCCAACAAACAAATTTGGAGTTGATTTTGGCGTGTTGCTAGGAATGTGATGTTAAAATTTAAAAAAAAATTGACCAAAATAGTTTTTTGAGTTTTAGCGCCCACCAAAAAATTGAAGTTGATCCGTGGCGGTCATTTTAAATTTCAGTAAAACCTTGAAAAAGTCACCTGCACATCTCCATAATTTATGGTGGGGAATGTGATAGTAAAATTTGAATAATTTCTGACTTTAAGTTTTAGAGTTTTTGCGCCCACAAATTTTTTTCGGTCATTTTGAATTTTGGTGGAATCTTTGAAAAATCACTTGCTCATCCCCATGTTGCTAGGACAGGAATGTCATTTGAAATTTAAAAAAAATTCACCAGTAATTTTTGAGGTTTTGCGCCCCAAAGAAAACGTGAAGCCGGCCGCCGGACAGAATCTCGGCACGACTAAAATCCCCCTTCCTCTACGGACGGGGGATAAAAAGGGTGTTATAGATCTGCATTATTATGCAACAACCCTCATCTTGTCCTTTTGCGAACTATGGGGAAGCTGTGCGCAAGTTGTAGCTATATCAAAGAGTATATTGTGCTTACAAGAAATATAATTTTTATAATAACAAATAGCCCGCCGCCATTAGTGAAGTGGTCCGAGAACTGGTTTAGCAACATGTAGAACAAATTTGAGCAGGATAGATAAAGTTATCGCGCCCAGAAGATAAAATTATCGACTTAAAATACGATAATTCACGATAAATGGATTTTTTTCGGCCATTATTGAATTTTTCCGAGAACTGGTTATCACTACCATGCAGAACAATTTGGTGCAAGATACATTCACATCGTTTTAAATTATCGCGCCCACACGGCAAAATTACCAACGTGATAAATCAAATAAATTAATCTACCATTTAAATTTTGTTTAGCCAACTGAACTTGTTCACTAACTGGTTATTATCAACATGCAGAACAAATTTGAGCAAGATACATGATAAACTTGAGAAGTTAAGGTAAAATTAGGCCTACCGACGTAAAATGCCATTTTTTCAGCTTGCCCGAGACGTGGTTATCTGGTTATTATCAACATGTAGAACAAATTTGAGCTGGACCTGGAAAGGTCTATGTCGGCATATGTCGCTCCAATTCCGACATAGACCTTTCCAGGTCTAAATTTGAGCAAGATACATGAAAAGGAAATGTTAACGCTAACGAGGACGACGACGCCGCCGCACTTCAATTGCAATATTATAGCTAGCCCCCACCTTTTTAAATCAAAAGGCGGGCTTAAAAATGGCTGTGGTTACCCCGATTATTATGGAACAGTTCTCACCTTCAAATTTAATGGGATAGTTAGACCCGTTTTTTTATTGGACAAATATTGGCGAACGTATCGCGATTAATTCCACAGTTCCTCGAAGGACAATAAATCAGGGGGGTGCATACATTTTTCACAAGTCTGTAAGGGTGGTTTTGCGGCATGCCCTCGGAAAATTTGAGGCAAATTAACATCAGATTGTGGCATTTAGTGTCACCTTCCTGTGAAATAAATGAAATTATTGGCTAAAATAAATGACATGAAAAATCATCACTCTGAAATTAAGGGTGTGCACATAGCACCACCTGGATACACACATGTCTACAACGCTGACCCAACATTATAACATGTATGGAGCAATAACTTGAAGAAACACATAACCTAAGTTAAGAGGGTCATATCTGCCACAAAAAAAAGAATAAAATATGCTAACAATATGCTAATCTCGAGCAAATAATGTCTTGAGAAAGATTGTACAAACCAGACATGAAAATAAATAGATAGTAGGCACACCATCCTTCACAACATGCTCTGGGTTAACAAAAAACACCCAGTAAATCCAATGCTGGCTTGATCTTGGGCCATCGTCGTAGACGATGGGCCAACATCAAGCCAGCATTGGTTTAACACCTCGTGTTTGATGGGTATTTATATCTAAACAGTAAGGTCAACTTTTGACAGTAGGATGCGCTCCCTATAACCCTAGCTATTACAAGAGGCTGGAGTGGATCTAGGATTTGAAAAAAAGAGGCGGTGGGAGTTTTATTATTATTTTTTTTGTATATTTAGGCCAATATAGTGCATTTAAAGATTTTGGCGAAGAAAGGGAGAAACATGCGCCTCCCCATGCCCTACCCCCCCCCCCCCCCCATTGATCAGCGCCTAGATTAACACCACAAAAAAAATGATTTAGCTTCTACCTACCTCAGTAACTATGTGCGTATAAATCTACACTCTACACTTCTAAAAGTTATTTATCCCATGAAAGCATTTAAATGATATGTCTCAAAAAATATTTCGGCCATTTTTAACAATATAGCTAATATTTTTAAATCATGTTAGGTAATAGTTATCTGCATATCGAACAAAATTCATCTAAAACTGTTGAGAGAAATTCTTTGAGAAATTGCATTAGTTCAACCATTTTATTAACTGAATCACATTATCAATGTTTGAATGCAATCATGTGGTACAAAATACACCTTCATAAATTCAAAACAACAAACAAATATTACATGTATAATGCTAATAAACAAATTTATCATAAATGTAGTTTTCTTTTAATAAGAAAACAGCATTCAACATTCCCAATACAAACATCATAACAAGTATCATTCATTTTGGAGATTTTCTCTGTTATAGTATTGTGCTGAAGTATTTACATGTGTAAGGCATACCTGAATTCAGGGAATATCAAAACTGCCTGTGTTTATTGCCACAGTTATGCAGTATGCCACCAATACAGTTGCACACAGTTGCTCAAGAGGAAAATATACCATCATTTTGGGAATCATTTTGGGAATCATTTTTTTACACAACAGATGGCGCCTCTCCAGTCATCAACAAATTTGCCTGTTATAAATGTGGCCGTACTGATGGTTAGAAAAGACATTTCGATTCAAAAAGGTTTGTGACAGAGAAAATGAATATATATGTAGGGCTATCAAAGAAATGAGGTACTACAAAAATAATAAAAATCTCACTTTGATATAATTTTAGCATAATTTCGATCCCATTTAAGGATATATCTTGTGCTGGTAGGCTAGTATAATTATTATGTATGTTTCCTAGCAAATATTAACCACATAATACACCTAGAAATCAATAAATATCTGCAAAAATCAACAAGTATCTTTAAGAAAATTGACATCTCCCAACTTGAAATTATTTTATGCATTTCATCTGCATTTTATTTGGTTACAAACTAGCTTGAATACATTTATATATTTTCAGGCCTAGCAGGAAAAGGGTTAAGAATATATGTAAATAAAAAAACTGCAACATTGACCGTTTTTATCATATGACCTTTTGATTAAGTAAAACTGATACATATTTTGATATTGACTACCATTTTGATTGATTATTATGACTATAAAATAGACTTTTAACAATATATATATATATAAACTCGTGTCCTGTTTTGTTTGTTATTTTTCTTCAGGGAAAAAAATACCTCCGATATATATATATATATATCTGGAATGCCAAATTAGGAACACAATGGGATATCATGTATATGTAATATGTCAGGCTTACATGTGTGTTGATAAAATTTTACAGGAAATAGTTTGTCTCTTTGAAAAAGGTGGTGATGTCATGAACAATAAAATAGTCATAATATGTATGTACAGATGTATGGCGCTATATGTGTGTATGCATGGATCACTGGTGTGTGTGTGTGCGTGTACGCCCCCTACATGTGAATACGCTCTTGTTTGCAAATGAATGATATAAGTACATGTATGTGTGCATCTTAACAGGTATTAGAAGTTTTTTTTCTACAGGGAATTGTTTTTCTTTTGATAAATCGACATGATGTCATCATGGTCATGAACAGGAAAATAGTTTTAATAGAGTTTAAGTATGTATGCATAACCCTATATGATAATTGATACACCTGGTATGTGTGCATAAGTGAGGGGGGCGTATATGCTCATATGTAACATCAATATAATATTATATATATATATGATACGGCCCTAGCTGGACAGCGGTTGAATGGTGTTTCGTACAAAATACACAATGATAAAAATTACATCATACAGAGATGGACACAGCCTCACAGGTTTGAAAGACAATTGAGAGATTCATGATCTTAGAATGATTCATGAATCTAGGATAATCAAGAAATATATAGCTAAGAGTTAAAAATATGCAATGCATTATTTTAAATCTATACGCACATGACTATGAACAGGGTATTAAGATATTGAAATGAGATAACTAACTCGGGAAACTAGTCAGCTAATCATGTCTGTTGATTCAATTTATAAGTGTATGTCTTTGGGTACCAGTGGGAAGTAACAACTTTAAGTGGGTAGAAATGTAAATCTATAACTCAGGGTTGAGAGATATACATGTATAAGAGTTACATCAATTAATTTCAGATACTAAATTGCTAACCCTAAATAAAACTTCAAGCAAATAACTTTTATTTTTCAACTATAAGCTTCCTAATCTAGCTAATTAATACTGTTATATTACTAGTAGACATTACTTTCTCTGGTGGTGGACCCGCAGACGTTACATAATTTAGCAATGTAGATTACACACAAGTCTTTGACCCAATGTTGTATTATTGTTAGCCCGCTGTCTTCAACGTCGGCCCAACATTAAGACACCATTACGTCAAAGCCTTGTGTTTGCTGGGTAGCCATTTGAAAATGTTCTGATCACCTGGATTGAAACATGTACAAATCTGCATTATTGGCTCATTTTCTTTATCTATTCAGTCTGCCTCATTTTCTCTTTACCATGTTTACCATGTGTACATGGTGCATGTAAGTCTCATTCTTACCATGTTTACCAAGATATGTACTACAATAATGTTAACCCTTAACCCGTACAACACTGAATTGTTTTTCTATAAAATCAGGAAAACAAAGGGTTTTCATCAGTTCAGCAACTTGGAATCATCATGAATGACTTAGTTATCTCTTTCTGATTCATTTGAATACCAGTACATATGGTCTACGGCCATATGGTCTACGGCCATTATAAATATTTCAATCTTACAGTGCGGAGATAGACTTCAGTCGTCAGAATCTGATGTCTACAGACATCAGATTTTGACGACTAAAGTCAATCCACGTGCTGTAAATGAAATGAATTGGGCTTTAGGCCACCTTTGTGCACATATAGGCTAAACTGGGCCAGGAGAACCTCATAAGGATGGTGACATGATTGAGATGACACTGTCCTCCAGACACAGGATTCGAAATTCGAGCCCTGGCGGTCTGAGGCCGAGCACGCTACCTCTCGGTCACGGAGGCTCTCCACAATACTAACTTTCACACGTGGATGGGGAAGAAACATTTTTGTTTCTTTCAAACCGCCGAGACCGGGAACCAAACCCCGAACTCTGGCGTGAAAGGCAGCGGTGTTAACCACTACCCTAGGGCCCCCGCCCTCCACGCGCTGTAAGGGTTAAAGAGCTAAGAATTTAAATTTTCACCCACTTGAAATTGTGTCTTGCTATTATGACTCATAACTTCGAGTGGGTCAAAATTACTTACATTTATGTTCAATTTGAATCAAAAACATATACCAATCTATCAAATTTAACGCCACTTTATCCTTCAAATTTTCTTGTTTGAGGGAAATTATATAAAAGGTTACAAATGGACATAGATGTGATTACCACTTTAAGCCTTTAAGCCCTCACCATGCTCACAATCCATTAAAGCATCATTTTACATCCCTGAAAACAGACTTATTTTCCTACAACCAAGGGTTTCAGATGAAAATTTCCATGAAACATTTTTAAACTACATTGATCAAATCATCTTCATCCACTACAAATCGAGAATTGCGAGAGCAATTTGCGGCTTGTAGTGGATGAAGATGACAATAATAAATTCAGGCTTGAAAGGGTCAAGGGTTAACTTGATAATGACAACATACAAACCATCTATCAGCCTTCTAAAACCCAGGCTTTTTTTTGCATTTGTATTCGACTTGAGATTGCACCTCAAGATAAGATGAATGCGAATGTCTCAATTTCATAAAAGTTCTGCTCAGAACATTCTAATTTGTAATATATTTTTTTCTTAACAGTTATCAGGTTATGGTATAAAGCTAAATTTAAACATCTATTCTAAAAATAAACTTGTAATGATATAATTGAGCACGTTAAAGTTAAAGTCTTATCTACAAGCATAATGAATGTATTCTTACATTATCACACTGGTTGTGGGAAATGACTCTGGTTGCAAGATTTTCTTAGAGTCCATAATTACATTTGAGCTTTGCTGTAAATCTCCATTTTCCATACTATTAGAAGATTTAAATGCATACTTTCTTCTGTGTTTATCATCAATGTCAGTTAGGTACCATGTACCAGGGAACAAATCATTTACAGAACCAACTGGAGTGTATGGAGCCAAGTGATGGGTCTCCTCTCGAAGCTTCATGGTTTTTTCGAAACTTGCAGGTTTGACTTCCTGTCTTTCAGAAAGTCTCGAAGGAATTTCGTGCAGACTGTCGACTAGTTTTTGTAGGGGGGACTCTGGGGAAGCTGTCTCTGTTATGCGAAGGCTGAACATGGCTGAAGCTAGACCCGATCCGTAAGAAAATAAAACTATTCTCTTCCCAGCGCACTCACTGGCTGAGCGTGTACATAGGTATGAGAGAAGTCCAGAATATACAGATGGTGTGTACATATTTCCCACTTCGGTGGCAATCAGGAGGGATGGCTTAGTTTTAATCTCAAACATCTTCCTACTTGCCTGAACAAATGTTTTTTCCACATCCCTGTCAAAATAAGTGTCCTCCATTTTGATATCTTTGAATGCTGCTAGGTCAGAATATTCTTCTGCACTTGAGTTTTTTTGAAAGTCATTCAACATTAATCTTGCAAATGATTTCTGGACTAGTTTACAGTATGGAGTGTGAAAAACAAAAGCATCGGCTGAGTCGAGGCTAAAGTTCAGGGTGGTGCCCGGTGTTTGCAGTTTTGTGTCAGCTTTCTGACAGAACTGTTTATAGCACTCATCTAGAGCGCTGAGGTAACATTGTACTGATAGCTTCCCATCCACAACTGGATACTCAGACATGAGATTAGGCTTGTAAAAATCATAAGCGTGCTGCATGTGAATGCCTCTCAGACCGCGCTCAATCACAAGTGGAGCGTTTGGACCTACGAGCATGGCAATGGCACCTGCCCCACCTGTAGGGCGGGCATTACCAGTAGCATAGACTGCAATATCAGCAGCCACCACTACAGCTAATCGACCGTCCCATGAACTGGACTCAATCCAATTGACTGCATTGAACAGAGCGGCTGTACCGCCAAAGCAGGCATTTGTTGTATCTATTCCTTCAACTGACGTGTTGCCTGATTCTTCAAACAGCTGCATCAACACCGACTTCACACTTTTAGATTTGTCAATGATGGTCTCTGTTCCAACTTCAAGTCGACCTATATTGTGATAAGACAAACCATTTCTCTCCACCAGCCTTTGCACCACTGTCATACACAGCGAGTTAATGTCCTCTCTGTCGGAGCAAAAACCCATCCTAGTCTGCCCGAGCCCTATTGTGTACTTTCCTTGAGGAATTCCATCATATGCCTCCAGTTTTGCCTGGTCCACAAAGCAAAATGGGAAGTACACCTCCGATGCGATGATCCCCACATCTTGCGGCCATCCTTGGTGGGGAAGTCTCTCAGGTGATACAGGCATCCTGGTTCAGGTTATGAACTTCCAACTGCTATTTCTTCACAAAATCTAAAAAAGCAAACAGGCAAATAAATCATAATAAATTTGAATAAATAAATAAATTATTTAGGACATTCCCAGCAAACGCGAGACATTCACCCGATCGGCAATGTTGGTACAATGTTGGGCCAGCGTCGCTGACGGTGGGCCAACATTGTACCAGCATTGGGTAAATGTGTCATGTTTGCTGGGTTTTTACAAGTACAAATTATAGTCTCAAGTAAGGCACCATGAGTACAAAAATCAAAATTGTATATATGACCATTTTGTTATAGATGTACAAGCTATACCGTGTATGCCTGGTATACATAGTATACCAAGTCACGTGAACATTTCAAATTTGAACAATTTGTAAATTTCACATTTTTGCAGCATCTGGAAATTATTTTCTTAATGTAGGATACAATCAATGTCAGGGGTGAATAATAATACACAGCGTTCTGCCCTGGGCGGCCGCACCCAGCACTCTGACACGCCGCACACCACAACAGTTAGAAAAAACATGGAAAACTGAGTTTTTTTACTATAAAAACATGGCTGTAGTATAAAAATCTACATTTTGGTGTCAAGACCGCCCACAACTAACCAATCTCTGGGCAGGACCCTGAATACACAATCATGTATCTACAGTATTTTTATTGTTCTAAATTAATAGTCAGGATAACTGGGGATCAACACTTAGAATTGCTTTGAGGTAGTGGCCTAAAGGAACAGTAACTTTAAACAGATAATTACTGGCCCTTAGTCTTGTCTCATAGCCTTGAAAATGACATATGGGGATATTTTTCCTCAGAGAGCTGTTTCAGATTTCTGAGAGGTGATACTTTTTTGCTTAAAAGTACATATTTTATAATGTAATATGACATTATAACATATAGTGATGACAAGATGAAACACAGTGGAGCTTAAAGGGCTTTATGTTTTTACTGATAGGGGTTGAAAAACAACACCCCAAACCTCACCTTAAAACTCCGTTACCATTCCTGTAATGTTATTAAAAGTGGCTGATAGGTCAATCAAAATAATATCTGCAAACAATACTACTTTCACCGGTCCCCCAGTTGACTTGCAAGTCAATATTATATCCTATATTGTACGGGAAGCATGATCTCAGAGATATATGAGGATTGATCTATCAAAAGATATGGTAACGGAGTTTTATTTCACATCGCTGTCTCTCATTATTATCAAAGTGTCAACGAAGAAAAAATTGATTGACCAAACTATTTCCAAGGACACTTTAGGTTTAAACCTCATTATATGTCACAATAAATTTGCATAAGTGAGCCAACTATGTAAACATAAAAAGGGAAATTATTAAAGCTGCATAACTGTTTTGCTTATTTTAATCAAAAGATCAATCCATGGAGAATGGTGTTTTATTTTTTTATTTTACTGCTCCGGTTACTGAGTTATTAAGGATTTAAGTTTGTTGTTTTTTGATATTGTTGCCCCACCAAAACAAAGACCTGATCACAGCGGAGTAAGACACATTGTCTGTATAACCAGGACATTATAAGTACCAAGTGGCAGATAACGGTCATCATTAAGAAAAGAGTGGGAGACTTTTAAAATTATTCTTATTTTTTGAGTGATTATAGATACATTTCACAGTACAAAGTGTATTGTCTCATGTCAGCTAGACATATCTAGAAGTTATTACTTTGTGTGATATGAGTCATATCTGCATATAATGTCATGTTTAATTTCTCTACCGGTATAGAGAATGTCACTCACTTGAAAAAGAGGACCCTGTTTAAGTATGGTACTTTTAAGTGTGGGCCAGCATCTGATCCTTTGGCCCGCCATTAAGACGCTCTCCCCCGACCTGAGAAATTGCAGTCCGAATTACCAAATTCAGGGTGATGTAAATCATCTTTTTTGCGCAGTCTTTTATTTGATACCTCAGGGCATTTCAAAATATAGTGGCAATGCTATGAGTGAATTCAAAGTGAATTTTGAATGACAAGAGAAACACGATCTATAGCTGTATGTATATTAAGATTTGTAAACAAACAAACGCCGACATTGACAAATTTCGTATAGATTTAAATAAATCGAATATATTAGAAAACATTGATTTAAATGTTGATGCTAATCCAAACACTAATTATGATGCATTGGATGGCATTTTTGAAAATGCTAGATTACGAAACTTCCCTATTAAAACAGTGAAGTTAAACAAATATAAACATAAAAAATGTAATTGGATAACACAAGGAATATTAAAATCTATCAAATTTAAAAACAAACTATACAAAGATATGAAATTATCCACACCACAATCACCTGAATTCGAAACATTGAAAACAAACTTAAATAATTATAATAAAATATTACGATACAACATAAGGCTTGCAAAGCAAAAATATTTTCAAACTAGTTTTATAAATTGTAATCAAAATATTAAAAAAACCTGGTCAATCATAAATGATGTTCTAAATAAAACCAAAAATAAGAAGGATTTCCCAGATTTTTTTAAAATAAACGAAGAAAATTTAACAGATAAAGTAACGATTGCAAATGAATTTAATTTATTTTTTACTGGAATTGGACCAAAATTTGCAAATGAAATTGAAAAACATCCTGGTAAAAATGTGAATAATTACTTGAATTTTAAACATAAATCTAAATTTAATTTCACACTAGTTGACGAAACTGTTGTCGAAAAAGTTGTCAAAGGACTAAACCCAAAATCAAGTTGTGGCAAAGATGGTATCTCTACTATTTTACTGAAAAAGATAATACCAGAAATTAAAGCTCCACTTACTATAATTATAAACCAGACTTTAAAAACAGGAATATTTCCTGACAAGTTAAAAATTGCAAAGGTGTTGCCATTATTTAAGAAGGGAGACAAAACTGTATTTACTAATTATAGACCAATATCATTATTATCTTCTATATCAAAAATTTTTGAAAGAATTATTTTTGATCAATTATATAAATATTTTGTAACAAATAAGTTATTCTATTCTAGCCAATATGGTTTTAGAAAAGAACATTCAACCGAGCTTGCAGCTCTGGAATTTGTAGACCGATTAATTTATAAACTGGACAAGGGTTCAGTTCCCATAGGTATTTTTATTGATCTTTCCAAAGCATTTGATACCATAAATCATAACATTTTGCTACGTAAACTTGAATATTACGGAGTTGAAAATATTTCACACGATTTTTTCTACAGTTATTTGTCAAATAGACAACAATATGTTGAGATCGACTCAGTAAAATCTAACATGCTGCCCATCACAACCGGTGTCCCTCAAGGGTCAATTCTGGGTCCACTCTTATTCTTGATATATATAAACGATATTGTTAATTCCAGTGATTTCTTTCATTTTATTTTGTTTGCTGATGATACGGCTTTCATTAGCAAATATGATATAAAGAACAATAAGGATGTTCTTATTTTAAATGCTGAATTAGAGAAAATTTATATATGGCTGTGTTTGAATATGCTTTCTATAAACATCGCTAAATCAAATTTCATTATATTTCATAGTGCACAAAAAAGAGTTTTTATACCGAACTTAAATATAAGTAATACTCCTATAAAACATGTCAAAGATTTTAACTTTTTGGGATTAACTTTAAATGAGAATCTAAATTGGACAAGTCATGTTTCCAAGATCGCAAGTAGAATTGCCAGTCAGATTGGCATTTTAAATCAATTGAAACATGTGCTACCACAGAATATTTCACTCTTGTTATATAACACTATTATTTTACCACATATAAACTACATGATACTTGTATGGGGTCATCACCATAAAACCATAACACAGTTACAAAAAAGAGCAATACGTGTAATTACATTAAGTAAATATCTCGCCCACACGGAACCCTTATTTAAAAATCTTAACATACTTAAAGTGGAAGACATTTTTAGACTTCAACAACTTAAATTTTACTATCGATTTATTAATGTCACCCTACCTGATTATTTTCTCTCTTTATCTTTCTCAGGAAATACACACCAATATAGAACTAGAAAGAGGCATGAGTTACAGCCTATTCGAATACATCATGAATTTGCTAAAAAGAGCCTTCTATACAGTATTCCTGTTATTATAAATAGCTGCCACCCTAACCTGAAAGAAAAAATCTACACACACAGTCTGTCCGGTTTTACACATTACTTTAAGCACATAACCATAGAAAATTACAATATTCACTGTAGTATTGAAAATTGTTATGTTTGTATGAATAACTAAATGGCCTGCTGCACATTTGTTTGGACGGTTGGTCTGAATTGAAGTCTTTTTTGGGTGTTATTAGCTGATTTTACCAGATTTTTCAGGATTTTAGAGTTATTATCATTATTACTATTATTCATTATTGGATTAAATATCGGTGTATTTTAAACTTTGAGTTATGTCAGCCATGTTAGTTTTTTGTTTGAATACCGTTCTATACATGGTTATTCAACTCAATTTCGCTAGTTTTACTGCCTAAAATTTTTAAAATGCACTTCGTTTTTCAAAATCATGCATTACAAATCAGGTCACAGGCTGGTTAGATGTTTGAACCATTAATATATATATAGAGAGATTTCTTTTAGGACTGTTCTTTACTATTGTCAAACTGTTACATTAATATGCGTTAGGTACACTTGTACATACTGGCTATTTTTCAAAGGAAATTAGGATTTATTTATCATTTTTCAACTTCAAAATTGAGCTTTAATTTGTTGTGCTTGCTCATAAATTATGAGTCCTGGTAAGTAGATGGTTAAATGTGTCAACATTTTTCTTTTGTGTGTCTTATCCACAGTGAGGCATTGTCCCGCTTTTGTTTTAGTATTGTGGTTGAGAGTTCTTCACTTCACCTTCAGCGTGTAGCAGCATTTGTAGGCCCCGTGTAGGCATAGCCCGGCGGACGCGAGGCGTGCGGCCGGTGTTACTGCAGTGTTGGGCCAGCGTCGAAGACGCTGGGACAACATTGTACCGACATTGGCTGGACGTTTTCGTGTTTTGCTGGGGAGGCTCTGGGCCTGTGCCGGCGCGTTGTTGGGTCATCGTCGTAGACGATGGTCCAGCTTTTGGGCCGACTTTGGCTCAGGGTTTTTGCTTGCTGATGCCTGGCGGGCATCGGACCGATGTTGTTTTGTTGTTGGGCCGGCGTCCTAAACGGTGGCCCAGCAGTGAAGCCGCTTTGGGTCGTGGTCTGAGTTTTGCCGGGGAATCTGCTCTCGATATTTTCATATGTGGTGCCCGGCGGACACGACACGTTAGATCGATTTTGGTGTGGCGTTGGTCCAGCGTCGTAGACGGTGAACCAACGTTGGGCCAGCGTTGGTTCGGCGTCGCTTGTCTGCTGGGTAGTTCTTGCATAGCACATAGGCCTAACATTAACTTAATAAATCCCGTGGCAGCCGCAGGACATTGCGCCGGTGCTGTTTTGATGCTGGGCTTTTGATTAAAGGGCCCAGCATCGAACCAGCCGTGGTTCTTTGTCTGCATAAGTTTTTGCTGTAGACTACTTTATGCTGATACTATATTGTACTGAAAATGTTTTGTTGTTTCTACTGTATTTGATAATTTTCTGCTAATTAATTAAAAAAATACACGTTTTTTGTTAATTTCATGGGTGGCCCGTACGCTAGCGACCTAAAAGCGTCTTAGTACGGGTCTCCTGGTCGTAATACATTTAAATTGTTTTATGTTTATGTACATCTAAAAAATTGTATGTTTTATATTTGCGTCCAAATAAATGCATCTGAGTCTGAGTCTGTATAATGACTATGCTATTCGAAAATATCAGACTATTTTATTTCATCGTTTGTCATCACATACAGTTATATAAATAGCAAAATGCGGTAAAATAAAATAATTGTAAAAAAACAGCCTTTACGGTACCGGTAGCTGAGTTCCTAGCAAACAAGAGGCAATCATCCATTGATGGGTCAATGTTGTACCAGCGTCATAGAAACTTAGCCAACATTGAGCCATCAATGGGTCAGTGACTCGTGCCTGCTGAGTTATCATACGGGCTGACCTAGTCCTAGGACACCAGCCGGCGGTTTGTGTGAGCTTGGCATCGCAGCCAACACGAGGCATTGGTCCGATGTCAAACTAATTCAGGGCCATCGTCTACGGCTCTGGCCCAGAGTTACACCAATGCGGCTCAACGTCTCGTGTTTGTTATTAAGGGGTTTGATGTTGGTCTAATGTAACATTATATTGGCCCACGATTAACCATTATCAGTATTACGTACATATTGTACACAGACGGACCGATCTACCACACCATATAACTTGATGGTGTATCGCGTCATGATCTAATCCAGCTACATTTACATCGATTTTGTCCATTTATAAAGCCTTTAAAAATATATGAATGATTGTGTTGAACATTTTAGGTTATTTCGGTCGAAATAAACAAAACAGTTATGCAGCTTCAAATCATACCTTGTGAATAAAACTCTGTTACCATTTGCTAGTTATCATGGTTATAGGAAACATAGATGTAAGGCTGTTTTAAGGAGATCACTGGGTGTTTCTAATATTGTACATGACCCGAAAGAAAATAATTTAAATATGATAAATGTATTGATAAAAGTAACAAATAGCATTACTATACAAAAAATTTGTTAGGTGTTAAGAGTTGTAAAAAACCATGTAAATCAAGTTCATACATTGAAAACGGAAAGGTTTTTCTCGCATTGGCAGTGTCGTTCTCATGAAAAGTTTGAATTCCACGCCGAACGCGAAATGGTGTTCCATTCTCCAATTTCAATAGCCTGTGAGGTATCAATTCCATGATAAATTTATAGCTTTATTAAAACTCTGTTACTTTGGCACAGGGTTTATAAAAATTGCAACATTTGCATGTACAGTATTGCTTAAGAACTAATATTGGATTCCCCTCAGACTAGTGTAAGCTAATCTTGGTGCCTGTTAGTATCCCAGCGCACCAATAATGTTTCTTGTTACTACAATCAACTTTTTAATTCTTAGTCTTAAAACTCTGTTACTAAGTGAATAGTAATGGAGTTTTGGTAACAGAGTTTTAAACCTGTGTTACAGCTGAAAGTACAATGTCAGGTGGGCGATAATAAAGGCTGTTTTATATGCAAATGCTGCCTGAGCCAACAGCTCTAGGATATCCTGTAATAGTATTGATACAATTTTGACAGCTTTGTCAACAAACAGTGGTAAGGGAGTTTTATCATAGTTTATGTACGATTTTAACAGGTTCTGTTAAAAAAAATTGTGAAATTCACCTGCACAAATTTTTAGGATTGGGGTCGCTTGTCTGATGTTTGAAATGACTACTCACACTTATTCACCAGGTGGTAGTTTAGGTTTATACACAAGGTGGTGGTGGTAAAACATGCTGATAACGGAGTTTTGAACAAGTGAGAGACAGGCTTTTAATGTTTTCACCATTAAATTATTTTGGCACAAATTGTTAATATATATCATTGTTATTTTTCATTAAAGGTCTACTAGTTGTGGCCACTCCAGCATACATAACAGTTGAATTTATGTTTAAATATAATGCACAAAATACAGGAGGCCTATAGTAACTCTATATGGTTGGGGACATGTATAATATATTTTTTTTCATATTTCGGCTGCTCAACATGTCAGCAATAAGTAAATGTGGACCAACACTCTGTGTAAAATAGAAAAAAGAGGTATCACTAAGATTAAAACCATTCAAATATATCGAATATTACTTGAGTGACTTTTTTGTGTGTCTAACATGAGGGACACATATTTCAAACAATTGTACCTCCATGAAAAAATATACCCATATACATGAAGCCTACACCAGACAAACTACTCCCTGTGAGCCAATGCTAATCAGCTAATGTCACTTTCATAAAAAAAATACCCCTTTAATTTTGCTCAGCTTATACTCGCCGTCAAATTAAAAGTGATCAACCAGGATCGCATGATTTTCTTGAAATTTCGCAGATGCCATTTTCTATTAAAATCCTAACAGGGGTAACAAATTCGCAAAATTATATTTAATATTTCAAAAGTTAGACCATCTGTCATGTAATAAAATTCTAGAATTAGTTTAATGGGGCTATAGAGGGTCGTCGTAATTTCAATTCATTACATGTCAAATGGTCTAACTTTTGAAATACGCTATATAATTTTACAAAATTTTTAGGATTTGAATAGAAAATGGCCTTTCCAAAATTTGAAGGGAAGCTGCTTAGAATTGACGGAGAAGTCGCTGAAAATCATGCGATCCTGGTTAATTCGACGGCGAGTAGGCCTATATACCCAAAGTCACATTAAAAGTTATCAACCAGGATCGCATGTTTTTCGTAGATTTCTCGGTCAATTGTCAACCGATTTTCATGAAATTTGGTAACAATCATATTTCAGCAAAATCCTAATATCCCTGAAAATTTCGTAAAATTATATATCGTGTTTCAAAAGTTAGACCATTTGACATGTAATAAATTGAAATTACGACGTCCCTCTATAAACCCATTAAACTAATTCTAGAATTTTATTACATGTCAAATGGTCTAACTTTTGAAATATTAAATATAATTTTGCGAAATTTTTACTGCTGTTAGGATTTGAATAGAAAATGGCCTTTGCAAAATTTCACAAAAATCGGTTCAGAATTGACAGAGAAATCGCCGAAGATCATGCGATCCTGATTAATTTGACGGCGAGTATAGTAGCACTGCATGCAATGAGTGAATGACAGTCACTTGATCTTATTCTGTTGACTCACTTGATCTGTGAGTGTTCACTGTTGATCCGTCATTTTAACGTGGCCTCCTACCCAAGCAAACACAAATTATTTGTAACGTTATAACATTTGCACAGATGTCGTCCCAACATTTTCGACGTTGGTCCAACATTGTAGGCCTACAAATGTAATACAAATGTTTTGTGCTTGCAGTTACACTGCACTGTAGCACACGTGGTCTTACTTTGTTTAAGATGGTTAAGCCTAAAAAAAATAGCTCAAACAGACTTTTAACAGTTGAAATATTGCGAGTCACTGAGTGTGACTTAGCTAAGCTGCCTAAGATTTCACCCTTGCTTCGGCCTTCGCCATGGCATAGGCCATAGCAAACACTGTTGTCAGCCACTGCAGTGTAAATTGTAAATGTAATGCTATGGTAGACGGCTTCTGCCAGGGCTAAGTTTGACTGTGAGGAGCTGGTGAGTGTGATTCAACATGACATTGACAACAGACAACTCACACAGTCACTCACAGTCACAGCCACCTGGCCGGCACTGGAAACAGAAGAGTCAAGTCAAGAATCAATGAATGTGTTAACGTTAGTACTTAGTAAGTTAGTGGCGACGTTACTACTTACCAATCCAATTCACTGCGATTTGTCCGCTCTCGTCAGATTTGGTCAAATAATAAAAATAGATAGTCTAGGCCTAACATGCCTGCCTTTTATATAACCAGCGCAGGTTAACGGATATGCTTTATTTGAAGGTGATTCATCTCATAATAGACCACGTTCACGACCTTTGGGCATCAGTTCCGCCATGTTTACACCCTCCTTCCACTGTCTGTACAGTGGCCTGTCCGTATACTGCGTATACAACACACCCCATCACTGCCGAGCCAAGCCAAATGACGGTAATTGCTAACATCTCATGTAAGCGTCTACTGCATTTTGAAGTTGGACAGAAAAACACATGTGCCAGGAAAAAGCCCAGATAATACATGACGTCAGGGGAGATCAATTTATAGACCAATCACCGTTGAGCTATAGAGGTCAGCCCATGAACAGGCCATACTACGATGGCTCTGGCCACATTTAATGCATGCCATATTCCACAATTCCAAATAAATTAAAGGGACTGGCCCAGGCTAAAATCATAAAAAAATCGGTGATTTTATTTTGGCTTTTAAATATGACCATATGATGAAAACATGTCCATAGACTAGAACTGAAAAAGTTGTTTAATTTTTGTGCTGCGCATTCACCAGTCAGGCTAGATAGG